>PVKC010033600.1:0-13919 GCA_004027635.1 Crocidura indochinensis | reverse complement strand
CAAAAAAAAAAAAAAAAAAAAAAAAGAAAGCAACAACTTGAATTGGCCTCAGTACTCTGATGGTTGGGGCTTCAGTTCTCATAAGGGAACATTTTTGGAATAAGATGCCAGAACTGCTTCCCACTAAGTTTCCTTAAGAGACAGTTTCTGAAAAATATCTGAAATAAGTACATTGTACCACTTAAATGGGGAAAAGGAAGTGAAGAAGGAAAACATTTAAGAAGATTGGAAAGAAGTAGGTAATAGGATTTAAAATGACAATTTTTAGGGAGGGGAGAGATAACTCAATGGGCTCAGTAAAGACCTCTAGGAACAGAGCTGTGAGAGGTCCCCAAGAATTGTGACATGTAGCAAAAATATACAGAAAAATATAGGACATATTTTTAAATACAATTTATTTTAGTTTTTGGTTTGTGGGCCACACCCAGCATGCTCAGGTGTTACTCCTGGCTCTTTGCTCAGAAATTGTTCCTGGAAGGTTTGGAGACCAGATGGGATGCCAGAAATTGAACCCGGGTAGGCAACATGGGACATTTTAAAATTCTTTTCTCAAAGGTTGAGACATATAGATGGCAAGAGTATAAGAAAGGGTAGTGGTAGAAGATGGTAAAATTAGAGTTGGTTTCGATATGTATGGAACCTTGATGTTATTTAATTCAGTTTTAAAGTATTCTACACTAAATCATAAAATCTAAGATTCTGGACTCACTTATACATCCTGAGACACGTGTACTTTACAACACTGCAGACATCTCCACCTCTAAGGGCACTGGTGCCTTAAGTTTTTTTGAACAATGCTTAAGGGATAATTTTCATGAGCACCTGGGAGCTAAGCTACATAATGGCAAAAGGAGAGCACGTGAGCCCAAAGGTTGGAGCCACAGAAGCAACTAAGTGAAAGTGATTTGAGTTAGCAGTCAAGCTAGGCAAGCAGCTGCCCCCTGCCATTTTTCAGTGTACCCTAAAACATGATCTATGGGGCCGGAGAGATAGCATGGAGGTAAGGCATTTGCCTTTCATGCAGAAGGTCATTGGTTTGAATCCCGGCATCCCATATGGTCCCCTGTGCCTGCCAGGAGCAATTTCTGAGCATGGAGCCAAGAATAACTCCTGAGCACTGACGGGTGTGACCCCTTCCCCCCAAAAAAACCCACAAAAAACAAAACAAAAAAAACCCCATGATTTATGAAAAAGTACTCTTCATCAGTTATCACCAGGAAAGTCTGATAAAAACAATGGGGGCTGGAGTGATAGCACAGCAGGTAGGGCATTTTCTTTGCATGTGACTGTCCTGGGTTCAATCCCTGACATCCCTTGTGGTCCCCTGAGCCTGCTGAGAGCAATTTCTGAATACAGAGCCAAGAGCAATCCCTGAGCATGGCCAGGCATGGCCCAAAAACCAAAATAACAACAACAACAACAACAACAACAACAACAATAATACAATTTTTTTTAAATGAGGTAACCTCAAACCAGTGAGATTGAAACACCTCCAAAATAACAGAAACAACCAATGGAGATGGGGTGGGGGAAATAAGAAACCCTGATTTACTATTGGTGGAAATTCCATCTATTTTGGCCTCAATAGACACCAATATCAAGACAAGATAATTAAGAATTGAACTTCCGGGGCCCGGGAGATAGCATGGAGGTAAGGCATTTGCCTTTCATGCAAAAGGTCATCGGTTCGAATCTCGGTGCCCCATATGGTCCCCTGTGCCTGCCAGGAGCGATTTCTGAGCATGGAGCCAGGAGTGGCCCCTGAGCACTGCCGGGTGTGACCCCAAAAAAAAAAAAAAAGAATTGAGCTTCCTAAAAAAATTTAAAAAAAAAAAGAATTGAGCTTCCTGTGACCCAATGGTTATGCTTCTTGACATATAATGTAAGAATTCAGAACATTAATTCAGAAAGATATTTTATACCTTATATTCAATGCTTTGGTTTTTGGGGCAACACCTATTCACATCTGCCAATATTTGACAATAAACCAAATGCTAAAGAACAGGTAAGTAGGTAAAGAAAATTGTGGTATATGTGCATAATGGAACACTATTTCAGCTATAAGATAAAACCTTGCACTCCAAGGGCTGGTAAGATAGTACTGTAAGGCACTTGCTTTCAATGCATCTGATCTGTTCAAGGGTTACTTCTGGCTCTGCACTCAGAAATCATTCCTGGCAATGCCCCAGCACTGTAATTCCATATGGGATGCTGGGAATTGAACTTGGGTCAGCTACGTGCAAGACAAATGCCCTTCCCACTGTGCTATTGCTCCAGCCCGGATTTAAACATTTTTTTTTTGGTTTTTGGATCACACCCGGTGACGCTCAGGGGTTACTCCTGGCTATTCGCTCAGAAGTCGCTCCTGGCAGGCACGGGGGACCATATGGGGAACCGGGGGATCGAACTGAGGTTCGTCCTAGGTTAGCGCAGGCACCTTACCTCTAGCGCCACCGCCCGGCCCCCCAGGATTTTAAACATTTTAATGCCTGGCACCCCATATTGCACACACAAGCCCACCAAGCACAAAGCTAGGAGTATTGCCTGGTTACTGCATGTGCTGCTCAAAAACCAAAGGATAAATATTCTTGTTCTTCATTACTATGTAGATGAAACTGGCAGGTAACATCTTGAGTGAAACTTTTTCAGAAGCAGAGAGACAAATACAAAATGATCACTTACATATGGAGTATAAAAAAATAGTAGTAAGGGAATAAAAGTGATGAACACTAATAGATCTGAGAGTAGACCTACAGAACTAAGGTGATAACTGGGGATAGAAAGTATGTAAAGGACTCTAACACTTTGGCAGAGGGTGAAATATAGGGATGTACTAACATTGTATATCTGAAATATTTCTATTAATTATTAATCATGGCACCTAATTTTTTTTTTGGTTTTTGGGTCACACCTGGCAGTGCTCAGGGGTTACTCCTGGCTCCATGCTCAGAAATTGCTCCTGGCAGGCACGGGGGACCATATGGGGCACCGGAATTCAAACCAATGACCTTTTGCATGAAGGTAGCTGCCTTACCTCCATGCTATTTCCCGGGCCCATGGCACCTAATTTTTTTAAATTTGAAGAAAACAGAGCATGTTTTTCAAAATTAAGTATCAAATTCATTCTCAGGCATACAAGCCATGGGCTATGTTGTTGAACCATATCATTAGCCCAAAACATAATTTTTAAGAACTGTGTAGTAGTTTGTCCATTGTGGGGAAAAAATTCCTAATTCCTTATCTTGACTCCTATTAATGTCAAGTTCTTTCACAATATGAATACTTATGTGGTGAATATATGCATACATAAATCTTTGGGTACATCTTTCACTCACTATTTCCTCAAGTAAGAATTTTTTTTGTGTGTGTGTGTGGTTTTTGGGTCACACCCGGCTGTGTTCAGGGGATATTCCTGGCTCCATGCTCAGAAATTGCTCCTGGCAGGCACGGGGCGGGGGAGGGGGGACCATATGGGACACTGAGATACAAACTGATGACCTTCTGCATGAAAGGCAAATGCCTTACCTCCATGCTTATCTCTTTGGCCCCATGTAGAAATAAATTTAGCGGATTTAAATATTTTGTTTTGCTGGGGTTTTGTTGTTGTTATTTTTGGGCCACATCTGGCAGTGTTCAAGGGTTACTTCTGGCTCTGTACTCAGAAATCATTCCTGGCAATGCCCCAGCACTGTAATTCCATATGGGATGCTGGGAATTGAACTTGGGTCAGCTACGTACGTGCAAGACAAATGCCCTTCCCACTGTGCTATTGCTCCAGCCCCAGATTTAAACATTTTAAGCCTTCTAATTGTTAACTTTTGTCACTTAATATCCAGTCTGGAGCAGCCCCATTCTCTGATGCCACTAAGAGTCACCCTTAAGCCTATCACCTGTTTCCTTGTTCTAACTGGCCCTGTGCCTTGAATACCAGGTCTCATCAGCAGATACCTTTATTTATTTTTAATCTAATGAACTTTTTTTAACCTCAGTAGTGCTTGGCATACCATATGGTACCATGATTCAAACCCAGGGTCTCACAGGACAAGTGCTGTACTATAGAGTTTCATTCCTGGTCCCTTAATGAAATGTTCCTTCACTCTCTGAAACTTCTAGTGACAATTGGTTGCAGGTCAAGTGACAGTTGTTGATTAATTCTTCTCCATGTACCTACCTCTTCAGATCTCTGCTTCATCAGGAGAAGGAAATTAGTGTTGGGAGGAGGAAACTGAGAAGGGATACTTATCTCCTCTTTTGTACAGGAGTCATCATCAAGAGAAAGAACTTGGAGATCCCCTGCCCTTTGGCCGTGGAGGCATTTGCTGCTCACCTTAGCTACATCTGCAGATACGATGACAAGTACAGCAAGTAAGTGATCAGTACAAGGAAGAAAGAAAATAGGATTACCAATAGTTTCCCTAATGTCATAAGCCAGGGAGATAGTTCAAAGAGCTGAGCTGGAGCCAGGCTTTGTATGCAGGAACCCTGGATTCAATCCCTAATACCCAGTCACCATTGGTGACCTTCAAGCATCAATCCAAAAATATGAAAACTAGTTCCTTCGACTTCTGAATTGATAAATCCTGTAAGATAAAACCCTGAATCCTTTTTCTGGCTCTCCTTATCAACCTTTACCTCTGGGCATCTTCCTCCTTTATTGCAACCCATGCCTTTTTTCCCCTTTTGCCCAAGCTGAAATTACTCTTTTTTTGTTTGTTTGTTTTTGTTTTTGGGTCACACCCAGTGGTGCTCAGGGGTTACCCCTGTCTGCTCAGAAATAGCTCCTGGCAGGCACGGGGGACCATATGGGACACCGGGATTTGAACCAACCACCTTTGGTCCTAGATCGGCTGCTTACAAGGAAAATGCCACTGTGCTATCTCTCCGGGCCCGGAATTACTCTTTTCAATCTCAGCATCTCTCTACTTGGCCCAATCCTGCACTCTATGTGTCCCTCTAACCACGGTGCCCACCCTTGTTCTATATACACTTGGGCAACTGCGCATCAGCGTCAAAGAAGGCTCCCCTAAAGTAAACAAATTATGGTAGTCAAGAGAGGCTCACTCAGGCAGAGGTCTGGAGTTCTGGGTTAATGTGACCTATTGGAGATGAAACCAAGTCAATATGTGCAGAACCCAGCACTTAAGACTGGCCTTTTGCTTGCAGTGACAAACTTACCTGGTCCTGCCTCACAAGAGCTTCTGATGTCTACCTCTCCTCCAGTAACTACCACTAACTCTTTATCTTGAGTCATTTAGTATTACAAAGCCTCCATGTGAGCTTTCTCCCTTGGTGTGATTCCTACCCTGTTTAGTCCTCTTTTTAATTTTTGTTTGTTTTTGGTCCACACTGAGTGGTGTTCAGGGTTTAACACTGGCTCTGCACTCAGCAATCAAACCTGAGTCAGCCACATATAAGGCAGCCACTCAAATCACTAAACTCTCTTTGACTCAGTCCCTCTCCTTCTGCCTTCTCTTTCTCATCACATGGAGGTCTCTTCCGAGCAGGGCATCCATGAACCTTTCTCTTTTCCCCCCTATTCTCTTTAAATTTTATTCTAGTCACTATGCTTTATATTGTCAGTGGTGGGATTTCATGTGTACAACATTCCAATATCACACCCACCAGTGTATCTGCTTTACTCTACCATCGTCCCCAGATCTTCCTTCAACCTCATATTTCTCCTCCCCTCTTCATATCTTTACCCATGGTGAGCTCCATTTTATAGACTAATTCTTAGATGTTGTTACTTTTGGTCATGCATAATTCCTTTTCCATACTCTTTTTATCTTACATTAGAGAAATCCTTTTATATCTGCCTCTGTCCTGAGACATGCTGACTTCACTCAGCACAATGCTCTTCAGTTCAATCCAAGTAGCAAGTTGCATGATTTTGTCTTTTCTTGTCTTAAAGTATTATTCTTTTGTGTATTTGTACCACAGTTTCTTTATGACACCATCTTGGACACTGGTTGTTTCCAGATTTTAGCTATCATGGATAATGCTGTATCAAATGTAAACCTTTCTTATTTCTTCTGTCTTCTTAGGTATTTCATTTCTCACAAACCAAACAAGACCTGGCAGCAGGTATTCTGGTTTGCCATCAGCATCGCCATCAATAATGCCTATATCCTGTACAAAATGTCAGATGCCTACCATGTGACGAGGTACAGTCGGGCACAGTTTGGTGAGAGACTTGTGAGAGAGCTTCTGGGCCTGGAGGACACCTCTCCAACCCACTGATGCTGCAGCCTCAGGTCCCAAGTTTCGGAGAAGACCAGGTTGGAGGGGTGAGAAGAGGAAAGCCTACCATATGACCTGACAGCCAGAGCTCTGGAGATGTCTGTTTGTGCCATAGCCTAAGGCATGCTCACAGTCTTTTCTGAGACTGGCTCAAGCATGACTTCCATGCTAGTTTCTACTCAAAGAAGAGAAAGAGGATCATGTTTAGTGTAATGCCAGACAGTGCTGTGAGCTCTCCTCATGACACTTGCAGAGGCACCCCATGGAGCTCAGTTTCCGGCACAGACTTGGGAAAGCTAATACAACTGAAGGTGTCAGGGACAGCTGACACAGAATGTTCTGCTGGAAATACCTGCTTTATAATGATGTGAAGATATTTGAAACCTGGTTTGATTTTTTACCTGTTTAAAAGCAAGCAGTTACTGAGGCAGTGTGAGTGTATATAAAAACCAGAGAGTTTCCAACACTTGCCTCATGTGCAGCTGAAGACAGGTGTCAGAACAGAAAAACAAATTAGGTGCCATTAACATGAAGTGATGAAATGGGCAGGTTGTCTTTCAGATTAATAAATGGGGCCTTCCTGCTCATCTCATCCCTTTAGCTGCTGGATGGGGAAGAAAGGGAGAATTGCTCACAGACTTGCAGTGCAGTGTGATGCTCTTTTATTTTTAAATATATCTTCAGGTTATTTTCTTACTGTTGCTTAAGATCTTCTGTAAAAGGAAAAAGTCCCCTTCTTTTTGGACCCCTTACCCTCCTGCTTCATTCCACTCATTGCTCCTTGCATGATTCTGTTCTGTGTTCTGTGCCCTGCTCCTTGCAAGGGCCAGAAATGGAACTTGTTTCCAGAACAAATATGATTGTGCTCCACTAATGTGTGGAAACCTGTGGTCCTTGAGCTTTGTCACCAGTGTTGATATTGGCAGAATTACATGTTTTAAAAAATATGTAGCACTGCTGCAACAAACAACAAGAGGGCTTTGTGGATGAGCCCTTGCTAATTCTCTTCCCTACATGTGCAGTACCTGGTGGTATTTTCCTGTCTCAGGCCACACACTGAAATTGCTGACTGGCGTTGTTTAAACCCCACAATGGGAGTGGGCTGATATTTTAAGGGCTAGGTTTCCTGGGACATCAGGGAGCTGATCCCACTGGGCCCAAAGGATTCCATGACCAGTAGCTTGGCAGCAAGGACCCTGCTTATTTCCCAAAACATCCGGGGCTTTTCTGAAAGCAAGATTTAAGTTATGTGGGAATCACAGTCAGAGCAACAGTAGGTCTGTTGATCATCACAGATAAGAAACAAGTGAATTCTAGAATGAACTACCTGCTTCAACCCAATTTATGTAGCCCCCTCACTTTTACAAACGCAACATCTGTTTTACTCAGGCTTTGAGACTTTTCCCCTTGTTCACACTCAGTTCATTAAAAGTGTTGCTGGCAGCATGCTCCTGAACTCCATGTCATTTCTGATATCCTAAGTTCATGATTAGTTTCCTTGCCCTGTGGTTTTCCTTAAATGCCACGGACTATAGGCCAAATCTTAGGTTGTTTCAAAATACCTTTGCTGTTTCCTTTAATTGGAGTGAAAGCACTTTGACCACATGGAGAAATATATTTTTAATTTGTGATGCTTTTCTACAAAGTTCACTATTTCTAAGTTTAATGTGTTCCCAAAACTTGGGGAAACACTAATAAAAGCTAATGAGTTTTCTTTTCTGTCCAGATAAGTAAAAGAAACAATAAAAGTCTATTTAGATGTTGATTAATTGTGAATATTTGGACTTGTTTCAAAGGTCAGTGATGAAAATATGGGCTGGTCTTTTGAGAAGTTATTTCTTGTTGCATAATATCTTAATTAAATCACTGGGAAATTTTACAGATATTTCTGTTAATTTTTAAATAATAGAAACAAATTTTGATGCCTTGATTCTGTGAACATGGTCACACTATTGATGATATTGAAGAAAACATGTAACCTGTCTTCCAACTATTTGGTTCTTCCTGTTTTCTTCTAGTGTATGTTGTGTGTCACACCAAAGCCACTCAGAGAGGTGTGTTTAAGACTAATAACGTTTGCCTTTGCATCCAATTATCAAGTCTGATCATTTTTTATTTCTACTCAATGTTCATATGACTGTTTGGTCTTGGTACCATCCATTTTTCCCCTCAATTTATGAGGCAGAACATGATGATTCAAGTTATGTGATTCTGTTTGAAGAAAAAAAATAGCAATTAAAAAAAAGGAAAAAAGAAAACAAAACAAACAAAACAGAAAAAAACTGGGAAGAATCCATCAAGGGGTTATAGATATCAGTTTAAGAGAAGAAAGGGAAAGAGGCAGAAAAACAAAAGACAAAAAAAAAGACCAGAGAGATAGCATGGAGTAGGGCGTTTGTCTTGCATGCAGAAAGACAGTGGTTCGAATCCTGGCATCCCATCTGGTTCCCCGAGCCTGCCAGAAGCGATTTCTGAGTACAGAGCCAGGAGTTACCCCTGAGCACTGCCGGTGTGACCCAAAAAGAAAAAAAAATAGAAAAGAAAAAATATCAAAAATATCAAACAAAAACAAAAAATAAAACTACAATGACCAAAAGAAAAACTAA
The DNA here is from genome assembly GCA_004027635.1 of Crocidura indochinensis. NCBI lineage: Eukaryota > Metazoa > Chordata > Mammalia > Eulipotyphla > Soricidae > Crocidura > Crocidura indochinensis. Next base: position 5,073 of record PVKC010033600.1, on the reverse strand, counting down.
ATTAAAAAAAAAAGTACTACAGCAGTAAAGACAACAACCAGATAATAACCACAAGCCCAAAATAAGAAAAAAAAATTGTGCTTTTTTTTTTTTTTTGCCTAGGTACAGTAAATATTGGGGAGATTAGAAAGGGAATTCCCTTGGCCTAAGAAATATAGGGTTTCTCCACCCTTGATGTATACTGTCATGGAAATAACTATAGGCTCTACATGCTCCTTTTCATTCCCCTAGATCTTTTATGGTGCCAGGAAACTTTCTGCTCAGTCATGGATGATAAAATCATGTCTCTGTAACTAGAGATCTTGGTATTTGCACGTCATAAGATGAAGCCTAGGATAAGTCTGTCTTTACAGTTCTAAAATTCTGTTCCATCACTGTTGTTTTGATCAGTCTTCTGTAATGGGTGGCCTTGTTTTTTGCACTGATCCTAGGATCAATTCCCTGTGGTGGTGCCCATGTCCCAGCCCCGAAGCTCAGTGGGAGAAAAGAAAAAAAAAGAAAGAAAGAAATGAGAAAAGATCTCTAATTCACTGCTGAAGGGAATGCTGTCTAGTCCAGCTCTTCTGGAAAACAACATGGATATTTCTCAAAAACCTGGAAATTGAGATCCTATATGTCCACATATACCACTCCTAGGGATATACCTTAGGAACACAAAAAAACAATACCAAATTCTCTCAAGGGCCGGAGTGGTGGTGCTAGAGGTAAGGCATCTGCCTTGCAAGTGCTAGCCTAGGACAGACTGCGGTTTGATCCCCTGCATCCCATATGGTCCCCCAAGCCAGGAGTGATTTCTTAGCACATAGTCAAGAGTAATCCCTGAGCATCAAACGGGTGTGGCCCAAACAACAACAAAAAAATTGTTCTCTGCTCTCCTATACTCATTGCAGTACTTTTTACAATAGTGAGAATCTGGAAATAATCTAGATGCCCAACAACAGAAGAGTGGCAAAAGAAACTGTGATACATATACACATGGATTACTTTGCAGCTGTCAGTAAAAATGAAGTCATGAAATTTTCCTAGAGGGAGAGAGATAGACACAGAATAGTCTCACTTATCTGTGGGATTTGAGAAAAATAAAATACATTGTGGTAATAATACCCAGAGACAATAGAGATGAGGGCTGGCAGGACCAGCCCATGATATGAAACCACAAAGTTTGGTGGGGACAGTTAGAGAAATAACCTCACCAACAACTATCATGACAATGGTGGTGAGTAAAAGAAATAGAATGCATCTTGAAGATATGTAGGGAATGGGCAAGGAGGGAGATAGGGAGCATTGGTGGTTGGAAGGTTGCACTGGTGAAGGGGTGTGTGCTTTTTATGACTGAAACACAGCTACAAACATCTGTAACCATGGTGCTTAAATATATTTTTAAAGTATTTTTAAAAGAGAGAAAACAGAATCCACCAAAATATAACTTGGGGCTCAACTACCGCCTAAAGCAAATGTGTTGACTTCATTGCCTTGGTGGTCAGATTGCTGTCAGTTTATTGAGGTAGTATTCCCCACCCCTTGAGAAAGTGAAGATGGATTCCAGAATTCCCTAAGGTTCATGGTCTCTCCCTACAAATAAGCAATGCAGAACACTTTTAGGAGATGGCAGCCTGTAACATCTTAGGACAGTCCTTCCTAAAGACCTGACTTGAGCTAAGAAGGTCCAGCATCTAAGTGACTGCAAGGGGACAAACCCACTAAGGTGAGGGGAAAAACAAGCACCCTAATTTTCCACCCTCAGAGCAGGGACAAACTCAACACTTCCCACATATAATGAAGATCTAGTAATGATAGATGTCAGTAATATTTATGAAAACCTCAGAAAGTGCTAACTTATACTGTTTATTGGAAGGTTTTCACTTATATAGCAAACCAATTACATATAAGCACAATATGGTTTTATTGTTAAAGTCCACATTACAATAATATCAACAGTTCTTTGTTGTAAAAAAAGTGAGTCAAGGGCCCAGAGAGATAGCACAGCGACATTTGCCTTGCAAGCAGCTGATCCAGGACCAAGGGTGGTTGGTTCGAATCCCGGTGTCCCATATGGTCCCCCTTGCCTGCCAGGAGCTATTTCTGAGCAGACAGCCAGGAGCAACTGAGCAGCGCTGGGTTACAGCGCTGGCCCAAAAACAAAAACAAAAAAAGTGAGTCAAACCATGAATGATGGGTGATATGAAAGACTTTCCCTATAGTTGTCTCACTTAGGAATTTCTCAGTAGGTATCTCTGGCAGAAAGGAAGAAACCATTTCCCCAGGTCAAAAGTCCTCACTCTCCTCACTAAAAGCGGCTTTGGACCTCAGTCCAAAAAGATGACTCAGCTTGACCTGAGTTGATACCAAAAAATAAAATTATCTCAGAATTGCTATCAGGAATACCTATTGATTTAAATGGAGCCTCTGCAAGGCAGATTTTAAAAAAAACTATTCTTGCTTTTTCTATGTTTATCAGTGTTTTCAAAACAAGTATTTGCTTTTGACTCTCTTTGTCCGGCCTTAGCATCATTTGGGGGACTGCACTTAGTAGCCTATGATAATGCCAATATATATAACCTCTCAGTCAAGATCATTACAATATCAATAGATATGTTTAAGCTCCTAGAATCCATGCCTTCAGAGGAATCATTGTTCTTTCTGTGAGCATAAACAGAGTATCTGTATTCTCAGGGAGTCTGGTTGCTGAAGGACCAAATTGCTAAGGTTCAGAGACATGTTGGCCACAGAAAGGCTTGGGAGTACAAAATGAAAGGTAGAATATCCTCCTGGTTCTTCTGTTTCAAGGGCCGCAAATGTTGCACATCTTTATTTCATCCAGTAATAGTGGCTCAGATAGAAACCTTCTGGGGTTGCTCTCTGCAGGCCTTATTCGGGTTTTAACCTCTCCACAGGCAGGGTCTCTGCCATGAATTACATAAGATTTCCCCATTTTAATGTGCCTACACAAAAAGGAACAATGCCACTGGATACTATTTGGAGCATATGGGGGTAAAAATAACAAGCCAAACAATCCCTATATCCTGGTTCTAAGATGAACTCAGAACACAAAAGAAACTTATCTACTGGAATTTCCTACTAAAAAATAATCCAAAAAATGGATGGAAAAACTAATCTGCATAAGGAAATACACAATGAGAACTATACCTATTAAGGAAAAATACATATAAAGAAATATATGAAGGATATATACATATCACCTTTAAGTCTTATGACATAGTCTGGGAGGAATAAAATCCAGACCACAGCTTTAGCCTGCAAAATGGTCTCTTGGAGACTGAAAAATGGTTCTAGCAGTCACAGATCTGGAAATGTCCTCAAGCTGGGGATCTCTCAAAAAAAAAAACCTGGTAGCAAGCAGCAGTGACAGTGGCAGCTTCTTCTCGCAAGGCAGGCTGGGAATATGTCTTTTTGCTTTGGGAGCTGGTTGGGTAGGGGGAACATTGCAGTTCCTGAGGAGTTAAAAACTGAGGGTAAAAAGGATTAAATGGGGAAGAAATAACAGATCAGGGATGAGAAAGTTAAAGGATTTGTAAAGAAAAGGATTTGTAAAGTGGTAATGGTAGAGAGGGTTATATATAACAGGGGAAAGGACTATATACAAGTAGATAGACATTACATATATTAGAGATGGACAACAGACATTGAGGTAGCTAACACATAACACATACACTAATGCACACACATAAACAGACAATAAAGATCAATCCATAGATTGCAGCTGAAAAACTGACTCAGATGGAATGGGTCAGAATGCTTAAAAAATATAAGTCGGGGGGGCCGGGAGATAGCATGGAGGTAAGGCGTTTGCCTTTCATGCAAAAGGTCATCGGTTCGAATCCCGGTGCCCCATATGGTCCCCCGTGCCTGCCAGGAGCAATTTCTGAGCATGGAGCCAGGAGTAACCCCTGAGCACTGCCGGGTGTGACCCAAAAACCACAAAAAAAAAAAAAAAAATATATATATATATATATAAGTCGGGCCTGAGAGACAGCATGGAGGTAGAGCGTTTGCCTTGCATGCAGAAGGACGACGGTTTGAATTCCAGCATCCCGTGTGGTCCTCCAAGCCTGCCAGGAGTGATTTCTGAGCATAGGGCCAGGAGTGACCCCTGAGTGCTGCTGGGCGTGACCCAAAAAACAAAACAAAACAAAATAAATAAAGACAGCAAGTCAAATGAAAATGTTTTCTATTTTCTAGGCAAATCATCATTGGTGAGAGTAAGCTTTACTGAAGAAAAGCTTCCTGGGTTAGATTATGCATAGAGCATTCTTAAAAGTCAGACTTTTCAAGTCTGGAATACTAAGCAATATGGTAATGAGCACTGTAAAAGGAGTCTACACCATGATATATCATCTAACAGGTCTAGAGCATCCAGGTTCCTTTCCTAAAAGCAAACTGAAATCATGGGAATTATGATATAGCAGCAAACTAGCTTGAACTGAATATAAATTGCACTAATATATGAATGAGCACTGTGGTAAGAGTCTATGACATGGAGATGCTTATTCCAATATTATCTGTGGACATAAACATTAGATCAAGTTATCAGGCATAATCAAAAATTAGATTAGGGGCCAGAGTGGTGGCACGGAGTGGTAAGGTGTCTGCACCATTAAGCTATAGCAGCATCGGGGCTTGGAGAGATAGCACAGCGGCATTTGCCTTGCAAGCAGCCAATCCAGGTTCAAAGGTGGTTGGTTCGAATCCCGGTGTCCCATATGGTTCCCTGTGCCTGCCAGGAGCTATTTCTGAGCAGACAGTCAGGAGTAACCCCTGAGCACCGCTGGGTGTGGCCTCCCCCCCAAAAAAATTGTTTGGGGCCAGGGGTTGGCGCTGGAGGTAAGGTGCCTGCCTTGCCTGCGCTAGCCTAGGATGGACCGCGGTTCGATCCCCCGGTTTCCCATATGGTACCCCAAGCCAGGAGCGACTTCTGAGCGTATAGCCAGGAGTAACCCCTGAGCGTCACTGGGTGTGGCCAAAAAAACAAACAAGCAAAAAAGCTATAGCAGCATCACATTATCTACACTACTTGTCTTTGGAAGTGACAACTGAACTAAGTATTGTTCGAGA
>PVKC010033599.1:0-12500 GCA_004027635.1 Crocidura indochinensis | reverse complement strand
GGCCAGTATGTTTTTGTTCACATAACCCCAGAGAGTTCTTCTAAGTCTCTCAAGATAGAGGATTGTAGTTTTTCTGTTTGGTTAGGAGCCATGTCTTACATACCTTTGAGTCGTTAGTCTCTTTTATGCTGTAGTAGAGTGACATAACCATCTGCTCCAGATCTATTTTAGGCCTGCAGTGAGACTTATATAATGGGCAATAAGAAGTGGGATTTTTAGGCCAATAAAAGGTCTAAGTTAACCCAATATGACAAGTGTTCAGGGTATTACAACCCCGACTTGTGATACTTATATTTTGAGGCTTCATTAAATCCTTTGATTTTAAAGTATCCAAGCAACTACTTTGTCAACATATCAACAGACTGGAACTCTCCACAAAGCTGTAGTAACAAAACCAGTTTTTCTGTGTTGATACAAAAAAGACATTGTCATGTAGTTTTGTTTTTATTGTTCATGCCCAGCAATGTTCAGGGCTTACTCAGGGTTCATTCATGATGGGATTCTAGGAACCATTTGTGGTATCAGAGATCAAACCAGGGTTGGCTGCATGCAAGGCAAGTGTCCTACCAGCTGTACCATCTCTCCAGCCCATTTTTATAAATTCTAAAGATGTCAAGAAAGAGAAAAAGAAGAGTGTTCTAATTTTACTCATGAAAGTTGCAATTTGCTCATTTACTGTAAGTCATAGTCAAAGAAGAGTTATTAAGAGGTAAAATATGCAGTTTAGACAATGAGAATTATATACTTGGACTACTAGTACTATGTTGAAAATATTTACTTCCTAAAATTTTTTATTTATCATGAATTCGTATTTTGCAATACTTGTTAAAGTCCCTTTTCTTTTTTTGTTTTTGTTTTGTTTTGTTTTGGATCACACCTGGTAGTGCTCAGGGGTTCCTCCTGGCTCTATGCTCAGAAATCGCTCCTGGCAACCTTGGAGGACCATATGGGATGCCGGGACTTGAACCATCGTCCTTCTGCATGCAAGGCAAACACACTACTTCCATGCTATCTCTCCAGCCCCTCAAGTCCCTTTTCAATAGATCTCTCTAAATACAACAATCCTATAAATGGCAAATGGCTTTAGAACACTTATAATCTAAGTTCTTTTTACAAAAAAAATTGCAAATAAGTCTATAACTTTTGATATATAATTTTCTAGAATACCCCCAAATTAACTAGAATTTATGAGTCTTTGGGATTTCCAGTTAATCTCAGGATAGACATCAGTAATGGACAGTAAGGAACAGTTTCATGTACATATTTAGCACATTTCACATTTTACATTTCACATAGATATTTAACCCAATGTACCAACTGGGCCTGGCTATGTATATATTATACATTATATATATATATTATAAGGGAAAAAGTATTTATAATGGGGCATCCTAGGAGCTCTATTAAGGCCTTCCATATTGACCTCTTTAACTGAGATTTTCTTAGAATTTTTATTTCTGGGAAATTTTATTATATAGGAATCAAAAGGCTTAACACAAAATTACTATAAGACATTTGGGGTTTCAACCTGCTAGAGTAGAGCACCGGCCGCTTCCCAGCAAGACTCTATGGTTCCCTAGTGACTTCTTGGGTCACCAACAACTACAACTAAGCTGATGATCTTGGAAAGCTAGTCTGTATTGAGGGACAAGTTCCACAAAGTTTGTCCACAGCTCCATCCAGAGGTAAGCAGAGAGCAAATGCCATCTCTCTCTCTCTCTTATTTTTTCAAATGCCATTCTCTGGAGGAGGTGAAAAATGGCCGAATTCTAGAGAGAAGGGACATCATTCAATGGCCTTGTCATTAGACAAGGAGAGTATTTAGTAAGGGCCAAAAGACTGAATTGGTTAATGCACACAGTAAAGAAAACTAATGCAAAATAAGACCGAAAATTGGAATTTCAGGACAAGTGATTAGTGTCATTAAAAAGTTAATAAGTCATTTGGTGCCTGAGCATGGGCAAATTGAGGACTTTCTTCTGTAAATGTAATAAGAATGGCGGTGTCTAAAAAAAGAAGCAAAAAGGGTGAGGACAATAGGAAGTTAAGGAGGAAACAGGATGATTTAGCAAGGCTCAACCCAAGTCTTACCTGCCATAGAGGAAAGATGAAAGGAGTGCCAGAGTCTCAGCACACCGCTGCCTGGCCTCACCCACCCCTTTTCTCTGGAGCATGACTGACTTATCTTAGAATGGAGAGAAGTGTATTGCTCTCTAACTTTCCTTTTGAGCACAGCTCACTTTGACTCTTCTCACTCTGCTTCAAAAGAGAGTTAGAGGTAATTGTGAACAATGCCAATCCAGCTACCCTATGTCTTCTTACGTGGACTTTGGTTCCTTTACTGACCCTCTTTTTTCCCTGAAGAGATGAAACCTTTTCACTCTGTTCTCTATGTTGCTGACCTTTATCTTCTTTCCTAGTTTATCTTGGAATAGCTGTGGAATAATAGCTACTCTGGAATAGCTCCAACTCTCTCTGGCTGTCACAGTACAGCTGTTTCCTGCTATACTGCTAAGGTTTGTCCTCAAGAATCTTACCCCAGTTGTGGTTGCTACAGGGGATATCCCTGGCTGATTCACAAGGTGATTTTTTTTTTTTTGGTTTTTGGGTCACACTCAGCGGGGCTCAGGTGTTACTCCTGGCTGTCTGCTCAGAAATAGCTCCTGGCAGGCACGGGGGACACCGGGATTCGAAACAACCACCTTTGGTCCTGGATCGGCTGCTTGCAAGGCGAACACTACTGTGCTATCTCTCCGGGCCCTCACAAGGTGTTTTTATCACAGAGAGATTCTTGTTACCTTGTCACTAAAGATGGAGAGACAAGGAACAAGTCATCCCAGTGCATGTTGTAGTGTTTTACTGAACACAAAGGCAAGCAGAGCAGTAGAATTCATGGTGTGTAAGAGGGAGAGAACCTTTCCAATTTTCTCACAGTAGGGGGACAATTGCCTTTCTGTTTTTGCTTTCCTAACAAATGAGGTGAACAAGTAATTTATTTCCTTTTACTTATTAGGCAGACTGTTCTTCTCATTTATCTTTGTACTCTGTTGTCATATATGATTTTGTTACATGTCAAACTCCATACTTTATACATCTTATCTCTATGCTATATATTTTGCCTTGTCAGAACAATTGTGTGACAGGCTCCCTTTCTGTTTAACATCTCTTTATCTTATTCTATTTATTCTTTCAAAATATTTGTTTAAATCCAAACACTTGCTAATAACTTCTATGGAGTCAACATTATCCTTATTCTAAAAGTAGACAGAGATCTTACTAAAAATAAAAATTACAGACCAATATTGATGATGAGTATCAATGCAAAGATTATCAATAAAATTTCAGCAACCAAATTCAACAACATATTAAAAAGTTCATATACCATAATTAAAGAGGAATTTATTCCAGAGATACAAGGATGGTTTAACATATGCAAATCTGTTAATATAATATGCCATGTAACAAAGAAAAAGATAAAAGTCATATAATTACGTCAATTGATGCAGCTAAATTTTTATTTGGTGGGGGGGATCACACCCAGTGCCACTTAGGGATTACTCCTGGCTATACTCAGAAATTACTTTTGCAGGCTTGAGGGATCATATGGGGTGCCAGGGATTGAACTTGCATGTGCTGACCACATGCAAGGCAAATGCCCTTCCTGCTGTGCTATATAGCTCTGGCCCTGCAGAGAATTATTTTTATAGGATTCAAACATTTATTTATAATAAAACTTCAACAAAATAGGAATAGAAAGAACATAAATCAAAGCAGTAATAATCATTTTCAAAAGCCTCAGTCAACATCATATTTAACTGCATAAATATGAAACTTCCTTTCAGGACATTCCAATGTAGAACATTGTGCCTACAATGTCCACTTTTTCCTCTATCATTCAATATAGTTCAGAAGTTCTTGCCACAGTATTCAAGCGAGAAAAAGAAATAATGATATCCAAAATGGGAAAGAAATTACGCTATCACTAATTATAGGTGGCATGAGAATATACACATTATCTGAAGATTCTACTAAAATACTCTTAGAGACAATAAACCAATAACAAAAACAAACAAACAAAAATATTGAGCATAACATCAAACATTGAACATCAGAAATTGAAAGGTGGCAAGATAAAAGAGTTAGAGGCAGAGACAGATTTGACCACTGGGGTCTTTATTAGGGGGTCCCTCCTAGGTGAGGTCTAACAGTCTCCACAGAGGCTGCTGTAGAATTTTATAGTTTGCATCTGGCAGTAAAGGGTATAAGTGCAAGAAGAGGTATGTGTTTACCTGTCCTTAGTTAAATTATAAGTTTTCCATCAACTCTGAAATAGGTCAGATGGGGTCTCATTGTGGTTGGTCCATCTGACTTATGGTATGGGCAACATCCTGCTTTTCTCTTGTAGTCAGTCCCACATGAGTTATAGCATGAGCAAATGGCCTGTTATTCTTTCACAGTTCCAAAACCAGTATCTGGTGTCTTCAATCATTATGGCCCTTCTCCTGATGGAGATGGGGAATGTCTGATTTTTAACCCCTGCAAGCCTTTAAAAAAATCTATTGAATTTTACCTTCACATAATGAACAAGGATATTTTTTAAAAATCCATTTAGAAGTATCCAAAAACATCAAATATTTCGGTATCAATTCAACAAAGGAACTAAACGACATACATTGAAAATTGTCAATAATATTGAAAGTAATAGAAGAGGACTCCAGGAAACTGAAAAATGTTCCATGTTCCTGGATAGGAAGACTTAACATTGACAAAATGATTATCCTATCAAAATCATTACACTGATTCAATGAAATCCCTGAATTCCAATTATATTCTTCAAGGACATAGAATTAGCATGCTAAAATTTGTATGAAATCATAAAATTCCCCAAATAGCCAAAACAATTTTTTTAAAATGGAAATATCATACTTAAATGTTATTAGGACTTAAATATTAAATATATAAATATTAAATATAACATATTTTGCTTGAAATCTATAAAAATCAAATTGTGGTGTTAGAATACACATAGACTCTCAGATCAGAAGAGCAGAATTGAGAGCCTAGAGATAAACCTTTAAATTAATGGGTAGCAAATCTATAGCAAAGATGCTGGGGAAATGAAATGGAATAAGGAAATTCTCTCCAAAAATTGGTCTTGGGGAAACCAGACACCCACAGGTCAAGAAGAAAATTAAAAAATCATTTTAAAAAAGTACCTCTGGAAACAGCCAAGATGCCATTCAACAGATGAATGGCTAAAGAAACTGTGGTACATATACACAATGGAATGTTATGCAGCCATCAGGAGATATGAAGTCATGAAATTTTCCTATACATGGATGTACATGGAACCTATTGTGCTGAGTGAAACAAGTCAGAGGGAGGGAGAAAAACACAGAATAGTCTCACTCATCTATGGGTTTTAAGATAAATAAAAGATATTTTTGCAGTAATTCTCAGAGACAAAAGAGGGGAGGGCTGGAAGGTCCAGTTCATGACATGAAGCTCACCAAAAAGTGATGAGTGTTGTCAGAGAAATAACTACATTGAGAACTATCATAACAATGTGAATGAATGAGGGAAGTAGATGCCTGTCTAGAGTACAGGCAGGGGTGGGGTGGGGAGGAGGGAGATCTGTGACATTGGTGATGGGAATATTGCACGGGTGAAGGGTGATGTTCATTGCATGACTGTAACCCAATTACAATCATTTATAATCAAGCTGTTTAAATAAAGATATACATATAAATTTCATAATAAGAAAATGGTACCTTATTTCACATTATTCACAAAAGTTAATTCAAAGTATATAATAGGCCTAAAGATTAGACTATAATCCATAAAATACATGGATTAATGAAAACATATTATATATCATCATATTTGAAATAGGCAAGCAAGTAGGAAGTAGGAAAGGTCCTCACATTGCAATGAATTCTTGAGATGCAATAAAACTAATAGATTGGTCTTACCTTTTGCCACTGTAAGCCCAGAGAAGTCTGGACCACACCACCACCACCATCACTACCAGAAGGGCAATAAGGGCAAAGGCCAAGGAAGGAATATCAAAGAAAATCATCAACTACCCTCAACTTCCCCCCCACCTGGAAACCACTGTAACAACAACAGGAATCTTGTCTAGGACCTATATGGTTCAGATTGGGAGAAACTATAAAAGGCAATTTAGGAGGTGTACACATTGATTGACCAGTCTATGCATATGGCATGTTACTCCTTACTCTCTCTTACTATTATTATTATTTTTTTTTTTGGTTTTTGAGCCACACCCGGTGATGCTCAGGGGTTACTCCTGGCTATGCGCTCAGAAGTCGCTCCTGGCTTGGGGGACCATATGGGAATCCGGGGGATCGAACCGCGGTCCGTCCTAGGCTAGCGCAGGCAAGGCAGGCTCCTTACCTCCAGCGCCACCGCCCAGCCCCACTCTCTCTTATTTAAAAAAAAAATTTATTGAGAGTTAATAAGTCAGAGGGAGAGAGTGAGACATACAGAATAGCCTCACTTGTCTATGAGTTTTAAGAAAAATAAAAGACATTATTGTAATAATGCCCAGAGATGAAGGCCAGAAGGACCAGCTCACAATATGAAGTTCACCTCAAGGAGGGGTGAGTGCTGTTCAAACACTAACAAGTATCATGACAACGTTAATGAGTGAGAGGTGTAGAATGCTTGTTTTGAATACAGGTAGGGGTTGTGGGTGAAGGGATATGGGGTGCATTGGTGGCAGGAATGTTGCACTAGTGAAAGGAGGGGGATAATTCTTTTTGTCACTAAGTCCCAACTACCGTTATGTTTGTAATCACAGTGTTTAAATAAAGATAAAAAATAAAATAAAAATTTTATTGAGACCATTGTGAATTACAAGTCCTTCGTAGTTGTATTTCAGGTGTTTAGTGACAGTGAATTAATGTCATTCCCACTACCAGTGCTGTTCCCAGCTGAATCCCATACCTCCACCCTTAGACCTGGGTATATATTCTCCCTCCTTTCTAGTCAGTACTTCAAAACAAAAACAAAAACACGCGTTTTTACTTCACTGCTTATCTCCAACTGAAATTCTTTTTTTCTGAGGGAAGGCGATGGACCTGAAAGAACTGGGGTTGGTGTAGGACTGACTTTGTTTTCCTTGCCAGAGCAAGACCCACAATCCTAGATCTCTCCAGCCACTTCCCTGGAATGTGGAGTTGGATAAAGAGAAAGCTGCAGATTCCCTTCTGGGTTTTTCTCCTTCCTCTTCACATAAGTCACCTGGGCATCATTAATGTATTTGTTATTCAATCGTTTTAAGAATGAAACCCTGGCATGAACCCATACAGAGACTCACTTTCCTACATCCAGCAATGTGAATGGATCTGAAGGAAAATGAAAAAATTCAAGGAAAATAAGTCAAGGAGAATTACAAGTACTAGCTGATCTCATGCATCTGTGGAATAAAGAGAGAGAAAACTAGGGAATAGATAGGATGACACACACTTGGCCTGGATTATGACATAATTATAAAAATGATTAAGAAGCCATGGCATAAGGAGGATGAAGATGGGACTAAGAAGACATAGGGGCAGTGCTGGGGTCATGAGTGCTTTGGTGGTATCAGAGTGCAATAAACTTTAACACAGTCATAACATTGTCACTTAAGCCATCATGTATTTTAAATAATATCTTTATTTAAGCACCATGTTTATAAACATGATTGTAGTTGGGTTTCAGTCATAAACAAATTATCCCTCTTCATCAGTGCAACATTTCCACCACCAATTCCCCCTTTATATTTCCCCCACCCAATACTTCTCTCACTCCTCCCCAAACCTTGCCTGTATTCGAGACAGGCATTCTACTTCTCTCACTCATTAATATTATCATGATAGCTGTTAGTGTAGTTATTTCTCTAACTGCACTCACCACTCTTTGTGGCAAGCTTCATATTGTGAGCTGGTCCTTCTGGCCCTCATCTCTATTATCTCTGAACATTATTACAATAATGTCTTTTATTTTTCTTAAAACCCATAGATAAGTGAGACTATTCTTTGGGTTTCTCTTTCCCTCTGACTTATTTCACTCAGCATAATAGATTTCATGTAAATCTATATATAGGAAAATTTCATCTCTCCTGACGGCTGTATAATATTCCATAGTATATATGCCATTTTTTTCAGCCATCTGTTGAAGGGCATCATGGTTGTTTTCAGATTCTGGCTATTGTAAATAGCACTACAATGAATATAGGTCTGAAAAGGTGTTTTTGTATTGTATTTTTGTGTTCCTAGGTTATCTCTCTAGGAGTGGTAGAGCTGGATCATATGGGAGCTCAATTTTCAGTCTTTTGAGGAATCTCCATATTGTTTTTCATAAAAGCTGGACTAGACAGCATTCCCACCAGCAGTGAAAAAGAGTTCCTTTTTCTCCACATAGAAGCAGCAGAGCTCATGGATGATATAATAACAATAACAAGAGGGTGAGGGAGAAAGAGATGTTATATTTAGCATAAAAGATAGCTATAGAGAGGAACTTCTCATGCAACTTAGCTCACATGTGGACCTTGTTCAGCTTCCAACAAGTTTCACTATCCAGATCTTCTCTCAATGCTCACATTCCAGTTCCCTGTGCTCAGGAGTTCATCAGCTACTACCTTAGATAAATGCTATTTCTGTTGTAAGATCTGTCCTTTGACCTCTGGTACATCTAATTACAGGGTTAGGGCTGTTTCACTCCCTGGTCCTAGGTCTTTGTTTGATTTATATATCAACATGGTGCCTGACCTTGGCTGATTTCTATCTGACCCCTGAGCACTTAGCCACAGACCACTACTTTTCATGAATGTAATTTGCCTGAGAAGTCTTTTAAGCTATTCCAACATGTAAAATTTGCCTTCTTCTTTCTATTTTCATGTCAAATATCAGTCTTGTTTAGTTTTCCACTATTTAGATCTTGCTGAATTAATTCTTCATGATATTCTTTTTTCCCACATACACATTTTTTTTCTTCATCTTTGTCATTCTCATTAGCCAACTATTAGATTAAGAGGCTTTCTTAGACTCAGGTTTGGACTTTCTTAGTATCAATATTTCTTGTGCTTCTAATGCCTTGTTACCCCAAGTTGAGTGGATTTAACATTAAGTGGATTTGACAGTGAAGCATCAGCCTGATCCTCATCTTATTAAGGAGGATCAACTTCATGGTTTCAACATCCAATTACTGACCAGAAGTGTCTTGCAATGACTGCAGAATTGTGGGTCTTAAATTTTTTTATATTTATTTTATGTAAGCACCATGGTGGGTCTTCACTTTTTGTTCCACATATATTCGCTAAAATTTCCTGTAGCTATTTGCTTCAGAATTGAACATACAATTGCTTTGTGTTTTTTTTTGTTGTTGTTGTTGTTTTGTTTTGGTTTGGTTTGGTTTGGTTTTTGGGCCACACCCGGTGATGCTCAGGGGTTGCTCCTGGCTATTCGCTCAGAAGTCGCTCCTGGCAGGCACGGGGGGACCATATGGGGAACCGGGGGATCGAACCACGGTCCGTCCTAGGTTAGCACAGGCACCTTACCTCCAGCGCCACCACCCGGCCCCCGCTTTGTGTTTTTTTAATTGCCCCTTTAAAATTGTGTTTGACTAGTTTTTATTGCCATTATACGCACATGTTTAGATATCTGCTTTTTTAAAATTTAGTGTAGATTTGTGTGTGTGCACAGAGGTGCAAGTAGGTTGTGTGTTCTTCCTTTATGAGGTGAAATTAGGAGAAGCGTGAAAGTGAAAAGATGATTATAAACTACAATTTCTCAAACATTTCTCTTCATTTCTTCATTTATTATAAACTCAGTATGAGTTATCTTGAGAGATTATCATCATCTATAAGATAAAAAGCTATGCCATTTGTATCAGTTTTCTTTAACCTTTATAGGAAATATTCTTTTTAACTATTTATTTATTAATTAATTGATTGATTGATTGTTTTCTGGGCCACACCCAGTGGTCCTGAGGGGTTACTCCAGGCTCTGCTCTCAGAAATCACCACTGGCAGGCTGGGGGACTAAATGGAATGCCAGAAATTGAACCGGGTCCCTCATGGATCGGTTGCATGCAAGGCAAACACCCTACTGCTGTGCTATCACTCCAGCCCCATCCAGGAAATATTCTGCATATTTTCCTTCCCGCCAATTGATGTTCCCTTTCATGGTGATTCTGTTCACATTATACCCATGGTCCCATGGCAAAAAAAGGGAATTCCTACTATACTGAGAGAATGAACAACCCTTAACTCCCTTAATTATTAAATTAATACTAATATCTTTTGTGAAGCATGTCATTTAACAAATGGAGTAAATTAATAATGGAGCAAGTGTTAACTTGCAATTATTGTTAACTATTTTTGCAGAATAACAGCTTATTAGTTTTTAGAGTTTAAGAGTTTATTTTTTATTTATTTTAACATGTACATTTACTTTATCCCTCGAGCCCCCAGGTTGTAGTGCATTATAATATTTCTTACACAACGCAACCCAAAGTCACAAAATTTATGCAACTCCTTTAACATTAAGAGCTGTAGTATTGTTGGCACAATTGATCAGAATACAATAATTCATTAAGAATGAGTCAAAAGAGCACAGCAAAGACTGTGTTAGTGTGGAAATTGTTTGCATAGGTCCAGCAAAATATAGGAGACATGGAAAGAAAAAGCCTTGGCCTAAATACAAGGAGAACTTACCCCTGAAGTTTTCTGGCATAAGACCAACTCTAGGCTTCAGGCATATTAGGTTGTCCAACCCAAGTCATTGTCTGTAGTGCCAATACTTTTATTTTTCACACAGTCACTGTTGTTGGTGTCAGATTTCTGTAGCCAAGGATCTCGGAATATATCCATATCCTATATAAAAGTCAGGATGATGCGGAGCACCCTTTAGTTTCACTCACAATTAGAGGGTGATGTAGAGAGCTTAGTCTTTAAAGCAGGTTGTTATTGTTGTTATGTTCTCTGGGTGTTAAAGGGAAGTCTCTGTTGAATAGGTCTATGCCAGAGCAGTGGTAAGGTCTTCCCTGGTAGAGGATCGCTTTCAGATGATGTAGTACACAACAATGGTTGTTTTGTAGATGACATCTCTGGTTCAGGGGTAAATGAACAATGCCCATTCTTTCAAGACATGAGCAGGTCTTTATGACAATGTTCAGGGTGTCAGGGTCTACTGCATTATAAGATTTGTGTGTTCCCATTTCTATAAGGTAAGAACGTGTTTGTATATAATTTCCCATTTTAATGTGCCTATGCAAAGGAAGAACAGTATCACATGGCAAGATTGGTGCCTATGGGGATACTAGAACAAGTCCAACAATCCAATTGACTTGGTTCTTATATAAACGTTAAATGGAGGACACTTCTACAAACTTCCTTATTTAACAAATAACAAAGGGAAGGAAAGAGAAAGAGGGACTCTTTAAGAGTTTATTTTGATTAAGAGTTATTGCCATTCATTCTTAAACTTTCCTAAGGTGAGTGACCTGGGATGACTCTAACTGTCTGTGGCTTGTTCTGTGCAGCATTAAGACTGAGCAAGATAATCTCACTACTCAAATTTGCTAATATATTTGCCTGAAGCTTAAGACAGACACACAACAAATTTCCTTTAATCTCAAAATATACAACTCCAGGGACCAGAGTGGTGGCGCAAGCAGTAAAAAAAGCAAAACAAAACAAAACAAAACATACAACTCCAGAGCAGGATTATATCCTAAACTGGGGGATTGAAAAATGCTGAATGGCTGACAATCAGTTTGTGGCAAATGAGTTTTATTCCTGCCCTGATTCTGCAAGCTCAATTCTAACATTGGAGTTGCTTTTCCCTGAGCCAGGTGGGAGGAGTCTATGTGAGCTGTACCTCTGATTAGAAGAGCCAGCCAGTGAGTGGGTGTGTGGGAGCAGGCAGCGGGCAGGCAGCCTCACCCACACTTTGACTCAAAACATGTTTATCAAATTGAAGTCATTAATGAGAGCCAGATTTTCAGGACTTTAGACCCAAATCTACTCTTGTCAAAGGAGAGGTCCCACATTTTATAAATGCACAGCTGCACGTTATAAAAATTTTATCTCGAGAACTTTCCCAGTTTTGTTTGGCTCACCCTAGCTCAGTCCTTTCTATTTCATCTTTTTTCTCTTGTACAGAAACTGAAATTTTAAGTTAAATTTTGGAATATTTCTTAAACTGTGAGAATATTTAAATACATAAAAATTGAATAACTTCCATGAAATACTTAGACACTTATTTGGAAACTGACATCACCCATGTCTATACTCATTATGTTTCATGACAGACATTCCTCTCCCTTTCATATGTATGAAAACTCCTAAGGTTCATTTTCTGGGAAGCTAGAATGCCTGGGTGAGTGATACTTTTTCTTGCTGGGAACCAAACCCCAGTACCCCCAAGAAATATGAAAATATGATCTGTGTGCTCTACTACTACTACTACTACTACTACTACTACTACTACTAC
>PVKC010033598.1:0-13915 GCA_004027635.1 Crocidura indochinensis | reverse complement strand
AATGGCCTTTTTATACACAAATAATAATAGGAAAGAGAAGGAAGTCAAGAAGGCAATCCCATTCACAATAGCACCACACAAAATCAAATATCTTGGAGTCAACTTGACCAAAGACGTGAAGGACCTATACAAAGAAAACTATAAAACACTGCTCCAAGAAATAAGAGAGGACACACGGAAATGGAAACACATACACTGCTCATGGATTGGCAGGATTAACATCATTAAAATGGCAATACTCCCCAAAGCATTATACAGATTTAATGCGATCCCTATAAAGATACTCATGACATTCTTCAAAGAAGTGGATCAAACATTTATGAAGTTCATCTGGAACAAGAAACACCCTCGAATAGCTAAAGCACTCCTAGGGAAAAGGAAAATGGGAGGCATTACTTTCCCCAACTTTAAACTCTACTACAAAGCAATAGTTATCAAAACAGCATGGTATTGGAATAAAGACAGACCCTCAGATCAGTGGAATAGGCTTGAATTCTCAGACATTGTCCCCCAGACATACAAGTACCTAATTTTTGACAAAGGAGCAAGAAATCCTAAGTGGAATAGGGAAAACCTCTTCAACAAGTGGTGCTGGCAGAATTGGTTCGCCACTTGCAAAAAAGCGAACATAGACCCCCAGTTAACATCATGTATGAAGGTAAAATCCAAATGGATTAAAGACCTTGATATCAGACCTGATACCATAAGGTATATAGAACAACACATTGGTAAGACACTCCATGACATTAAGACTAAATGCATCTTCAAGGAGGAAACTGCACTCCCCAAACAAGTGGAAGCAGAGATCAACAGATGGGAATACATTAAACTGAGAAGCTTCTACACCTCCAAAGAAATAGTGCCCAGGATATAAGAGTCACCCATCGAGTGGGAGAAACTATTCACCCAACACCCATCAGATAAGGGGCTAATATCCAAAATATACAGGGCACTGACAAAACTTTACAAGAAAAAATATCTAATCCCATCAAAAAATGGGGATAATTAATGAACACCAACTTTGATTAAAAAGAAATACAAATGACCAAAAGGCACATGAAAAAATGCCCCTCATCACTAATCATCATGGAGATGCAAATCAAAACAACGATGAGATACCATCTCACACCACAGAGATTGGCACACATCACAAAGAATGAGAATAATCAGTGCTGGTGGGGATGTGAAAAGAAAGGAACTCTTATCCACTGCTGGTGTGAATGCTGCCTAGTCCAATGTCTATGGAAAGCGATATGGAGATTCCTCCAAAAACTGGAAATTGAGCTCCCATTCAACCCAGCTATTCCACTCCTATGGATCTACCCTAGGAACACAAGAATACAATACAAAAATCCCTTCTTCACACCTATATTTATTGCAGCACTATTCACAATAGCCAGGCTCTGGAAACAACGAAGATGTCCTTCAACAGATGAATGGCTAAAGAAACTCTGGTACATATACACAATGGAATATTATGCCGCAGTCAGGAGAGATGAAGTCATGAAATTTTCCTATACATGGATGTACATGTAATCTATCATGCTGAGTGAAATAACTCAGAGGGAGAGAGACACAGAAGAGTCTCACTCATCTATGGATTTTAAGAAAAATAAAAGTCATTTTTGCAACAATCATGAGACAATGAGAGGAGGGCTGGAACTTCCACCTCACTCCATGAAGCTCACCACAGTGGTGAGTGCAGTCATAGAAATAACTACACTGAGAACTTCCATAACCATGTGAATGACTGAGGGAACTGGAAAGCCTGTCTAGATTACAGGTAGGGGTGGGATGGGATGGAGGGAGATTTGGGACATTGGTGGTGGGAATGTTGCACTGGTGAAAGGGGTGTTCTTTACATGACTTAAACCTAATTACAATCATACTTGTAATCAAGATTCTTAAATAAAGATATTATAAAAAAAGAGAGAATCTGGAAAAAATGGATAAATTCTTTGGCTCTTTAATCTTCCATAGTTGAATCAGAATGATCTAGCATATGTAAACAAATCCATCATTATTGATGAAATTAAAATGTTAATCACAAGTCTTCCTTAAAACAAAATCCCCGCCCCAGATGGATTCAATAACCAATTTTTTAAAACCTTTCAAGAGGTACTATTACCAACCTTTTTAAGGCTCTTTCAGGAAATTGAAGAAACTGAAACCCTACCAAATAGTTTTTATGAAGCTAACATCACACTGCTACCAAAGCTGGACAGGCATGCTGCAAAAAAAGAAAACTACAGACCAATATAAGTGATGAACATAGGTGCAAAGTTCCTAACAAAATCCTAGCAAATAGGATAAAACATCTCATCAAGAAGATCAGATATTATGACTGAGTAGGTTTCATTCCAGAAATGCAAGGATTGTTTAGCATTCATAATTCAATGAACATAATCCACCATATCAACAAAAAAGAAAAAATAAAATTCATCTGATATATCAAGAGATGCTGAGAAAGCATTCAATAGGGTCTAACATCCTTTCATGATAAAAACAAACTCTCAAAAATATGGGGATGGAAGGAGCTGTTTTTCTCAATATAGTCAAGACAATTTACCACAAGCCAATGGCAAATATCATTCTCAATGAAGATAAGCTAAAAGCCTTTCCTCAAAAATCTGGTAGAAGACAAGGCTGCCCTCTCTCACCACTCTTACTCAATATAGTGCTGGAAGTTCTTGCCATAGCAATTAGGAAAGAAAAAGATATCAAGGGCATCCAGATAGAAAAGGAATATGCCAATTTCTCAGTGTTTGTAGGTAACATATATTTAAAAACCCTGAAGACTCTACTAAAAAGCTTCTAGAAACAATACATTTATATTGGAAAATCAGGCTACATGCATGTGTATCTAGAATTATAGTGATATTCCTCTACAGAAAGAAAAAAAGACACATTACTGTACAAATGCATTTTTCTTGTATAGTCAAAAGTGTTTTTTACAAAAGAATATCTCATTTATAGGTTATTTTGTGTTTGCTATTCTTGGGCTCAGAGTAATGTATTTACCAGTACAATGGGTAACATGTTTGCCATGCATGAGTCTGGACTGGTTTGATTCCTGGCACTTTGGTCCTTGATCTTTCCTTCACCATGAGTGATCCTTAAACATCCTTAAGCCAGATCCTACCTAAAGCCAGAAGTAAACCTGAAAAATATCAGTGTGCCCCCACAAAAGCAAACCAATAATAACTAAGTAGACTGAAATATTCGTTCTATTGGCCTAAAAGCAAATTCTTCTTCAAGTTATCTTAGCTTAAGAAATACTCAGTGAACTTAGAGGATTAAAATATACAGCCACCTTGATCATATAGTTTAGTAGTTAGAACCAGTTCTTGGGAACCTCTAAGTCTGTATCTTACTGTGCTCCAGGACCATACTGAATTGGGAGTCAAACTTTAGCTTTATACATATATGAAATCTGCTTCAGCACTCCCAACCCCCATCTTTTCCACTCAGTCTTTTGTATTCTCCCATAAAATTAAGCTTCTTCTGATGTATTTTAAGGTGGTAAATTTTTGGTAATTTAAACTACTATAAAATTTGTGCACATTATATATTTCTAACTCTCATCTTAATAAAATGCACAAAAGGACAAGAAAATATTTAGGCTGTTTATTCCTTGCAAGCTTATGCACAAGGGATATTACAAAAACATAGTCTTGACTGGTTGCCTACACAAACAGAGCCATATTTACATATTATATATTTACATGGGCATATATTCATATGAATCAACATCATATCATTACTTAGATTATTTTAGTCAATTTTTTTGTTTTTGTTTTTGAGCAAAGTCCAGCAGGGGTTATCCCTGGATATCTGCACAGAATTTACTTCTGGCTGGGGGGACCATATGGGACTCCAGGGGGTCGAATCAAGGTCTGTCCTAGGTCAGCACATGCAAGGCAAATGCCCTACCCCTTGGGCCAGCCCCTTAGTTGATATTTTTTAACCACACCTGGCAATACTCAGGGGTTACTCCTGGCTCTTGCACTCCTGGGACTATAAGAAATTCCAGGAATCAAAAATGAATCAGCTGTATACAAGAGAAGCATTGTACTTGCTCTCCTATTTTATTGGATACTTTCATTGAGTTGTTTATTAAACGAAAGTTAGAAATTGTTCTAAATTTAACTTTTAATGTCTTACCTGACATCACAAAAATATAAACCTTATTAATAATTTCTGCTATAATAATTAATTATAATTTCTATTATAATAATTAATAATAATCTATATTTAGGAAAATATCCAAAATTAACACCTTTAATAAAAAATTTAAAAAATTAAGAAAAATTTAATTAAAAAAGAATTAAAATCTAAAAAATTAAAAAAATTAAAAGAATAAAAAATAAAATTAAAAATTTAAATTTAAAAATTTAAAAAAATTTAAAAAATTAAGAAAATTATTTTTTGTATCAGCCACTTTATAATAAACTCATTATTTATTTATTTTCCAAGAGTCTTGGATAGCAAACCTTTTTGAGCTCGAGTGCCCAAACGGCCCTCATAATGCCAGGTCCTCCCAATGTCTAGTCTCTCCCTGTTGCCAGGTGAGCTGCAAAGCAGACACTGGCACACTCACCTCCCACCCTGCCACAGCTTACCTTCTCACGTGCAGCTGCAAGACCTCTATGTGCCAGTGGTGGCACGGTGCCATACGTTCGCCATTGAGGTATGAAATAAGAAAAGTTAATACAGTGAATCTGTTTTTGATATTTTATTTGATTAAAAGCTTATAAATAATTAAACACATATTTTAGTACAACACAAACTATACTTTTGGCAGTTCTCTTACCAACTCTTAGACATCAATATGCATGAAATCCAAAAATATGTCTCATACTGGGAAATAAGGAAAAAACAATCCTATCTCTTTTATGGTATTATTTTCTCTTTTTATTTCTTTTTCACTTTCTCCATTTTTAATTATAAGCAATATAAAATATAAACATAACATATTTAATTATTTTTATTATTAATTATGAGAACAAAGATGCAAAGAAAGAGACCAAGGTAAAGTTACACTGGAAGGGCAATCACCCATTAACAGAATTCTCAGAGGTCCCCTTGCTGATATCTTAACTTTGAACTTTCAACCAAAGAACATAATGAAAAATAAATCAGAACCCATGTACAATTACTTTGTCCCTCAAGTCCCCAGAATGTAATACATAATATTTCTTTTTTTGGCTTTAGATTTCTTCTTACAATGTGCCGTAATGGAATTCAGGGGTTACAAGGTAATCAGAGCCGGCTCAGCAGAAAAGAGGCAGAAAAAGGGCAGAGCGCATGGTTGGTATTCTTTTAAAGTCTCTGGGTGCCCAATCGCCTGGCTCTATTGACCCCATGTGGGTCGCGTGAGGACATCTTACCCAATGTGGGTCCTGGAGAAGTTCCTTGTTGTTCAGAGCTGGCTCGGCAGAAAAGAGGCAGGAAAAAGCATATTTAATTATTATATATTTATATAATTAATAAATATACAATAGAATGAATAATATATAAGCTACTTAATAAAAATGGTAACTAACTAAATAATAATATATAAAAATAATATAATAAATATTATATTTACATACACATAAATTATAAGTATGTATAATATGTTAATCTTGATTAATCTTGATTGTCATTTTGAATATGGATATATACATTTATGTTTGCTTATTTGTCTATGCATTTACATGTATTCACATATATACATAATCATATAACTAAACCAAACATTCTTGCTACTCATGATATCAGAAGTGCTATTCTTGTTATTGTATTTATCTATAATATTCAGTGGTGAGGCAGATAGGGACAACATTAGGCATACTACCTGGATTGTCCACCCTGGACCCTCACCTGACATTGGGTGAGGGGCCTGATTCAGCAGTCTCCAAGCTACTTTGATCAGGTACACCTTTGTACAATTCCCCTACCGACAATGTTTTTCAGTAAATTATTTCTCTGTTGCTATTTGTTATCGACATCTACTTTTCGTGTATTATAGCCTGAGAAGAGAGTTGATATGATATCTAGTCTCTTGATTTATGGAAGTAAGTTTTGTATTCCAACTTGTGATCTAAAATTCTGTCCCATGTATGTTGGACATACATGTTTGTATGTGGCATTTAGAAGAAAACACTTTATATATATATATATTCATATTTATATATACTCACACATATAAAATATATAGTTTAAATGCCTCTTTTTCATTTCTACTTCAAAGAGAATATTTTCTTGCTGAGTTTTAATCTAGTTGACTAATAAAGAAAAGAGCATTGTCATATGCATTTTGTTTTATTAAATCATTAGTTGCAAATATAGTTATAAGTATACTTTCTTCCTAATGATCTCGCATTTTGATCATGAATACATAAGCTTTTTGAGATTGAAAAGGTTATGGCATTTAATCTTAGTATGGGCAATCTGGGAATTAAAAGACTTGTCTTTTAACCTTTGACTTTTAGTCTGAGTTTGCTCTAACTATTCAAATATATTTCTTATTGGCAGCAAATATGTTAGATTCAATTTTCTAATCCACCTTGCCACTATGTGTATATAAATTGGTACATTTAGATTATTGGCATTGAGATAATTATTGTCATAAAGTCTTGTGTCATGTTTCTATAGAAGTTTGGTGTGTTTGAGATTTGTGTTTTCTTAAGGCAATTTCTTTGGTTCTTATAAAGTTGTTTTAAAGTCTATGAAGTTCCTGAACTGTTGTTTGTCAGTGAAGGTCTCTATCAGACTTTCAAATATGAATGAAAGTACAACAAGCTAAAGTATTCTTGGTGAGGCATTCATTTTATTGAGTATATTTTTAAATTATACCCCCCTATTGTCTTAAAGACAGGAGGTCTTATTTGCAAGACTTGACATGAATGCTTTAATTTCTTTGTTGTTTGTTTTTTCTGCCACATCAAAAATCGTTCAGGGCTTACTTAAATCTCTGCATTCAGGAATTACTTCTAGGGGCTCTCAGAGATTTATATAGGATGCTGATGATCAAACATGGGTCATCTGCATATAAAGCAAATGCTATACCCCTTATATTATTGCTTCAATCCCCTCTGATATGATTTTAAGGATGTTCCTTTCTTGGTAATTTCCTTATTTTAACTTGCTGTTTCAATATTTTCTCTATGGTTTTTATTATTTTAATTAGGATATATCTGTAGTATCTTTATTTGGATATTGTTTAGCTAATGCCCTTCAAATATCCTTGATCAGGATTGATGCACTCATACAATACTTTAGCAATGTTTTTTTTTGACAACATCTTTATTTTCCATCAGAGATGCCTTCCTGGACTTTGGGATCTGATGGTTATTATATTACTCTTGAATTCATTCCACAGTCCTATTTTCAGGACTTTTGTTTATTTATTTTCTTTGTTTATTTTGAGTTTTTTTCATCTTCTGTTGTCATCCGAAGTTTCTGCATTTTATCTTGATGTTTTCATGGTTTTTTTTGTTTTTTGTTTTGTTTTTTTTTGGTTTTTGGGTCATACCCGGCAGTGCACAGGGATTACTCCTGGCTCTACGCTCAGAAATAGCTCCTGGCAGGCTTGGGGGACCATAGGGATGCCGAGATTCAAATCACTGTCCTTCTGCATGTAAGGCAAATGCCCTACCTCCATGCTATCTCTCCAGCCCCTATCTTGAAGTTTTCTGATTCTGTTCTCAGAGCAGCTTTTCCAAGATAATGTGGTCATCAAGTGAATTTTTAATTTCACCTATCAAGTATTTTTTTCCGTTATTTCTGCTTCTAGTTTCCTCGTTTCTGCTCTCAAATCCTCTTGTATTTTACTGAATGCCCATTTTATTGTTTCTTTGAGCAACTTAAACAGCCTGAACATTTTCTATATATATTCCTATTAAAGATGTTATATAGGTCATAGTACTGGTGGGTCTCCATGGTTATCATTGTTTACTAACCCTCTTGCGCTTTGTTCTTGCTTTTCCATTGTAACAATCACAGCCTGTGGGGTGTTTCTTGTGTGCCATCATTTGGATACATGTCTAGAGTTAGTATGTCAGTGAGATATTAAGAGGCAATTAATGGCCTTGAAATTCTGGCTGAGCTAAATTTTGCTGAGTGCAAGATGGTAAGTGTAGCATCCCAGCTACTTCCTAGATATTTTGTGCTTGTTGGACTTTCGAAGGTTTGAACTTGTTTTCTTGTTGTTTGTTCTTGTTGTTACTCCATAGTGAAAAAATATATGAAAGCAAATAGAACACATATTGTATTTTCAAATTATCATATCTATACTACACTTCATAATTTGTGAGCTCTGCATCAATTGCACCTTTTTGAAATGTTAAATATGATAAAATTGGTTGCCAGGTGCAATCTACACAGATTTGTTTCTGTTGACAATAAATCAATATTTTTTTCTAACATAATACATAGCCGTAAGAATCTCCATAGTTAGCTACTTTCTCAGTGTCAGACATATATCTTGAAACTTTTGAAAGAGCTTTGTACTAAATGTTCTTTTATGAGCATTATTTTCTTGATCTGAGAGTAATTACCAAGTATTTAATAAATAAAACAACAGGTGTTCATTTGTAAATCACAGAAAGAAGGAATAAGTACAGTAGACATGAATACTAACCCAGAAAATGCAAAAAGTTGATGAATTAAACAGTAATCTATGAAGAAAACTTATTTATTATAAGTTACCACTAATGTATAACTTTACTAACAAATCGAACTTAGCAACTTAAAAATATTACTTTATATCTTTGAGATTTAATTATTTGAATATTGGTTTAAATTTTAAATAACTACTCTGCATAATATATATTATAATCTCAGATTGTTGATGAGAAAATTGAGGTGAGCAAATTAAAATGATCAGATAATGAAAATGAAGAATGAAAAATTAAATTACTAGTCTGTGTGATAGCATGCTTGACTTTCTAAATATAAGAACATCCTGAATATACACAATACCCATAGTAGATATAAATGTCTAATAAATTATAGAAAATAATGTATTTATTTGTCCTGCTTAATTATAAATAGGCAACATAAAACATGCTGTCAGATGTAGGGAAATTAAATAATTTTATATGATGTTATTTTAAGTTAGCAAAGCTTTAATAGATAATTTAATATGAATCTTACTGACATTTGAGACTATTTTTTAGCTTGTAAACTTTCAAAGAAAGTTGAATTTTTGGGTATCTTTAATTTTTTGTTTTATTTTATTGAAACCATTGTGATTTACAAAATCCTTTATAACTGGATTTCAGAAATACAATGAACCAGGGTCAATCCCACCACCAGAGTTGACAGCCTCCATCAATGTTCCCAAGTACATCTTCTACCTCTACCCCTAACCCCCTTCCCAGCATGCAAGTATAACAGGCCATTTTAAGTTTAGATAACTAAAGTTTGGTCTTTTGATTCTATTGTTGTTTTCTTTGTCTTAGTTATTTAGTACTGACCTTTTTTTTTAACATTAACAATTCACTTGAGACAGCTTGGACCCTTGCTCCAGTCCTTTTTATTTGTCTTTATCCTTCTCCAGTTTCTTTCTTTCAACTCACTATACTCTGGAGGCAACATTTTTAGAGAGAACTCCCATTTAGACCATTATATTTCTTCATAAGATACTCTAAATACCACTTATATGTTATATTTTTATCTTCCTTCTGACTTCAGTTAACATAATAACTTCATCTAACATAATAATTAACATAGTAATAATAACATAATATCAGTACCAATCCGTTGCTGCAAATTTCATGGTTGCATCATTCCTTAAAGCTATGTAGTATTCCATTGTATACATGAACCATATGCTAATAATCCACTCATCAGTTGTTGGACATCTAGGTTTATTCCCAGTCTTGGCTATTAAACTAGTGCTGCAATGAAGAGCAGTGTGCATACATTCCTTTGGATGAATGTTTTGTTTTCTGTCCTGGGGATAGATATTCAGAAGAGAAATTGCTGGATATTATGGCAGCACAATATTTGAGTTTACTGAAAACCCTCCATACTGTTTTTCAGAGGGGTTGTGGTAGGCAGCAAAACAGCAACGGATGAGAGTTCCCACCAGCAGTGAATGAGAGTTTCTTAACACATCCTTACCAACAGATTGATTCCATTATTTTTGATATGTGTCATTCTCACTGGTATAACATGATATCTCATTGCTATCTTGATTTAAATTTCCCTAATGATAAGTGATAGTGAACATTTTTATGTGTATGTTGGCCATATGTTGGTTGGTCTTCCTGAGGGAAATATCTGCTCATATCTTCTTTCCTTTTTTTTTTTTTTTTTTTTTTTTTTGGTTTTTGGGTCACACCTGGCTGCGCTCAGGGGTTACTCCTGGCTCTATGCTCAGAAATCCCTCCTGGCAGGCTCGGGACATTATGGGATGCCGAGATTCAAACCACAGACCTTCTGCATGAAAGGAAAACGCCTTACTCCATGCTATCTCTCCGGCCCCCATCTTCCAATTTTTTGATGGGATTTTAGTTTTATGTAGTTACCATTTGTGAGTAGTTTGTATATTTTTGGTATCAAAACTTTATCTGATGTGATGAGTGCAATAATTTTTTTCTCATTCAATTAGCTGTCTTCTAATTTTTGCCTTGTTTCTTTTGCTGTATAGAACTTTTTAGGTTGATATAGCCCTGTTTATTTATATTTGATTCTATTGAAGACTTTGAAGTCTAAGTCTTGTAGTGTTTTGCCTATGTTTTTCACAATGAAGCATATGGATTAGAGTTTAATCTCAAGGTCTTTCATTTTGCATCAGGGTTTGCACTGCAACAATGTGAACAATATTAAAAAAGCTATGTCACATTCATGCTCCTTTAACCTTTTAGCTTCTGACTTTTCATTGTCTTCAAATGTATCTGTAAATGCAGAGCTCTATAATAGAGCCTCTTTAGAGTTTCTTGCACAGGATGGAATGTTTATATGGACAATTTAGTTTATCTAGATCATTTTAAGTGTTTAGTTTAATAATAAATATCTTTTCAAAATGGTGTTGTTTTGTTGTTGATACACTTGTCCTAGTGTAAAGATTGTAAGAGAAATCAATAGTGACAAAGGTTTTGATGTTTTAGAAAATGAGGTTTGTTAAATATCACTCCTAGGAATATACCATAAGAAACCAAATATAATTGCAGAAAAGCCCTTTGCATTCTTATGTTCATTGCAGTAATATAATAGCTAGGATGTGAAAACAAGCAATGTGACCAATAACAAATGATTCCATAAAGAAATGGTGGTAGATCACAAAATGAAATATTATGCAGATATTAGGAAAATGAAGTTATGAAATATTCATGGATATATATGAAGATATTACATGAATACATACCATATTTGCTGGTGTATAAGACGACTGGGCTTATAAGACGACCGCCCAATTTTGCAGTTAAACTGTAGGTTTAGGCCTATATTCCCTGCATAAGACAGAACGTTCCTGCGCTACAATTGTATGTACCACAGCAAGCCAATTATAACAAGCAAAGGTTCAACGGGTATACTGTAATAGACTTCCTCTCTGACTCTGGCCCATTTGAGCAGGCTTTTGACAGTGTAGATTCGGTACAGAGCATTGTCTAATTTGCATGCATCAAAAGCCTGCTTGATTGGCCGAGTTAGAGAGGCAGTCCGTCAGAGAGATAGCACAGCAGCGTTTGCCTTGCAAGCAGCCGATCCAGGACCAAAGGTGGTTGGTTTGAATCCTGGTGCCCCATATGGTCCCCCATGCCTGCCAGGAGTATCCCCTGAGCACTGCCGGGTGTGGCCCGAAAACCAAAAAAAAAAAAGAGAGAGAGAGAGAGGCGGTCCGGGCAGCCTTGCAGTGATTGGTGCAGGATCGAGTTGGAATTTTCGTTTTGTGGCAAAATTCAGACAATTTTTGTTTAGCGGCATATTGAAACATTTTTCGGGGTATACTGGGCGTATAAGACGAACCCTGATTTTCGGTTGACTGTTTTTGTTTCAAAGGTCATCTTATACATCGGCAAATATGGTAGATATATATGGAGATATACTGAGAAAAATGAGAAAGGGGAGAGAACTATGGATACTAGAAATTATAGCTTTGTATTAATATTCAAAGACAACAAAGGAAAAACACGAGGGTCAATTCATAGTATGAAGCTTGCCACAAAGATTGGGGAGTTTAGTTAAGGTAGAGAAGAGAACACTATGACAATGATAATTGGAAATAATCACTCTGGACAATAACTGGATGCTGAAAGGAGATAAAGTGATTTGCATGATATCTTTCCAGTAAAAGTATTGTAAACTACAGTGTTTAAAATATAAAAAATAGAGAGGAGGGAAAAGAGAGATAGTAGAGGAAGGGAAGGAAGGATATAGGGAGTGAGGGAAAAGGGAAAAAGAAAGAGGGATGGAGGTAGAAAGAAAAAATACTACCACAAATGCAGACAGGTAGGAATACAGGTGAGAGGCAGAATGGAAAATGAATATATTGTAGGGCATTGTTCAGTGGTAAAGGTTGTTGCACATTGTCTGACTAAAACTCATTCATGATCACCTTTTCTGTTTTTCTTTGTGGGGGGACATCTGGTGGTGTTGAGGATTTATTCCTTGCTCTGGACTCAGGAATTACTTTGAGGAGTGCTTGTTAGAACATAGGAAATGCTGGTTAAATTCAGGTTGGGTGTATGCAAGGGAAACACTCTCTCTGATATACTACAGTTCTGTCCCCAAATGATGAGCAACTTTTTTTTTTATTATAGTGGCTTACATATCTTTCACATTAGTATTTTAGGTACATATTAACATTGAATCAGGGAAATACCCATCACCAAATTTGTGCTGCCCCCTTCCCCGTTCCTTTTCTGCAACCCATATTCCCCACCATCACCCCCCGGGGCTACTAGAGTAGGTGGTCCCCTCTTTGTCTAGCTTACTATCAGTGATCACATATCTGTTTGGTCCTGGTACCCTCCCTTGTTTCTTCCACTATTTGAGAGGCTAAGCTAGATAAATCGAGTTATGTGGTTTTGTTTGATGGAAAGAAAAGCAATAGTTCTTTCAGTGCCTTGTATATTTTGTATATTTTGGATATTAGCCCTTTATCTGATGGATGTGTGGCTTTTGTATACTGGGCACTATTTCCTTTGAGGTGAAGAAGCATATCAGCTTAATATATTCCCATCTGTATATCTCTGCTTCTACTGTTTGAAGAGTGCTGTTTCCTCCTTAAAGATGCCAATTAGTCTTTTGCCATAGTGTGTTCTACCTATGTGTTTTTCTATATATACCTTATGGTTTAAGGTCTGATATCAAGATCTTTAATCTATTTGAATTTTACCTTCATACATGGTTTAGCTGGGGGTTTGAGTTTGCTTTTTTGCAAGTGGCTAACCAGTTGTACCAAAACTACTTGTTAAAGAGGCTTTCTTTGCGTCATTTAGGATTTCTTGCAATTTTTAAAAAAATTAGGTGATTGTATGTCTAGGGAACGTTCTATGAGTATTCAAGCCTATTCCACTTATCTGGAATTGTATTTATTCCAATACATTGCTTTTGATAACTATTCCTTTGTAATACAGTTTAAAATTAGAGAAAGTAATGCAACCCATATTCCATTTCCCAAGGATTGCTTTAGGTATTCGATGGTGTTTATTGTTCTAAATGAATTTCAGAAGTGTTTGATCCACATCTTGGAAGAATGTCATGGGTAACTTTAGAGGGATTGCATTAAATATGGAAAGGTTTGGGGGGAGTATTGACATGTTAATGATGTTAATCCTGTTAATCCATGAGCAATGCATATATTTCCATTTCCACATGTCCTCTCTTATTTCTTGGAGCAAGGTTTTATAGTTTTCTTTGTAGAAGTACTTCATATCTTGAGTCAAGTTGACTCCAAGATATTTGAGTTTGTGTGACA
>PVKC010033597.1:0-13920 GCA_004027635.1 Crocidura indochinensis | reverse complement strand
TCACTGGATATGACTAATATATAAATTTCCTTATAGACTCCAAGAAAGACATTAAAGACATTTGTTGCGTATGTAAACATTTCTAATCTTATCATGATCTGGAATTGTTATGCATAAACATTTATGACCCTACCCTGATCAGTGATTGAACCCTACCCTAGCGTGTAACCTGGCAAAATTGTTCTGTATGTAAACATTTCTTGGGATTAGTATGTTACTGACCCTACCCTGATCGGTGTCTGTGCCCTGCCCTAGGTAGTGACCTGGCATTCTGCCCCTACCCTAGGGTGGTACCTGATTCTGGAGTATAAAGCAAGGCAGTGTAGAAGGTGAGTGGCTTTTTGTTGTAACGGATGCTGAGTCATTGGACCTCAGTTCTTTCCACCAAATAAAGCTGATATTTCCACAAGTCTGACTCTCCGTGAGCTGTTTACCCGCCGATTCACTTCAGAACCGCTGGTTACTGGGTGGTAGACGCATTCTCCGAGCTGGAGGGGAGAGAACTCGTCCTCCCTACCTGAATTAGGGTACAGATTTCTACAGAACTCGTCCTCCCTACCTGAATTAGGGTACAGATTTCTACAGACATTATTTCCTAATCTCCTTTACAGTTCAGTTGTGATCATTGATTGAGTTCTCACCATTCATATATGAGAAGTGATGTATACCACTACCAGGTCACCCCTGCAAAATGTTCTCTTAAGTTCTTTTGTGTTCTTATTTCCCATTTAGCTGTCTTTCTTTTTTTGGTTTTGTTTTTGGGCCACACCCGGTGACGCTCAGGGTTTACTCCTGGCTATGTGCTCAGAAGTCTCTCCTGGCTTGGGGGACCATATGAGAAACCAGGGGATTGAACCGCGGTCCGTCCTAGGCTAGCGCAGGCAAGGCAGGCACCTTACCTCCAGCACCACTGCCCGGCCCCCATTTAGCTGTCTTTCAGAGAGACAAGTTCTGGGGCAGCATTTAGCATCCTGTGTTAAAAATATTGGCGGGTCTAAAGAGATAGTATGCTATCTTGTTTTGCACAAGGACAAATTTGCACCATATATGATCCTCCAAACAACTTTAAGAATAGTTTCTGAGCACATTACCAGGAGTACGCTCTGAGCACTGCTGAGTGAAGCTCACCCCCAACAGAAATGAACAAGTAAATTAACAAGTCAAAATAGTAGAATCAAGGCCAAATAAATAGTACAGCATGTAAAGTGATTGCCTTACACACTCCTGCCCTGGGTTCAATATCTGGAACTATATAATGACCCCTGAGCTTCATCAGTTATAACCTTGGGAGAAGAGCCAGGATTATGGTCCAAGCACTGCCAGGTGTATCCCCAACACAAAAGCCAAACAAACAAATAAAATATAGTTGACTCATGGATGAGAATGTTCATATTAGTTATAGCATTGTAAAAATTTTCTTCCTTTATAAGACTGAATACTATTATATTGTAGAGCTATTAGATAAATTATTTATTTATTTTTTTATATTTTATTTAAACACCTTGATTATTATGTACATGATTGTATTTGGGTTTCAGTCATGTAAAGAACACTACCCATCACCAGTGCAACGTTCCCATCACCATTGTCCCAAATCTCCCTCCTCCCCACCCAACCTCCACCTGTACTATAGACATGCTCTCCATTTCCCTCATACATTCTCATTATTAGGACAGTTCAAAATGTAGTTATTTATCTAACTGAACTCTTCACTCTTTGTGGTGAGCTTCAAGAGGTAAGCTGGAACTTCCAGCTCTTTTCTCTTTTATGTCTAAAAATTATTATTGCAAGAATGTCTTTCATTTTTCTTAAAACCCATAGATGAGTGATACCATTCTGCGTTTCTCTCTCTCTCTCTGACTTATTTCACTCAGCATAATCGATTCCATGTACATCCATGTATAGAAAAATTTCATGACTTCATCTCTCCTGACAGCTGCATAGTATTCCATTGTGTATATGTACCACAGTTTCTTTAGCTATTCGTCTGTTGAGGGCATCTTGGCTATGGTAAATAGTGCTGCGATGAATACGGGTGTAAGGAAGGGATTTTTGTATTGTATTTTTGTGTTCCTAGGGTATATTCCTAGGAGTGGTATAGCTGGATTGTATGGGAGCTCGATTTCCAGCTTCTGGAGGAATCTCCATAGATAAATTATTTAATTATCTGTTGATGAACCATGAATTATTTTTTGTTGGGTCATTCATTGTCACAATGATTCTATGGACATTGGTACACAAGTATTTGTATGAGTCTCTGCTTTCTGTTCTTTTGGACTAACGAATTTGTAAGTGTTCTTGTATGTACTGAGAAAAAGATGTATAGCATTAAACTAGGCCAAGACACTCAGTGAGGAAAAATAAAAGTGACAATCAGTTGTGATCTAATACAGTGTTAAGCTATGTTCAAAGAAAGAACCAAGAAGGACTACCAAATGGTATTGGGGAAGACTTCCCAGAGGAAGAGACATTACTGAACTCAATTTGAAAGATTAAATAAAAATTAATCAAACAAATAAGAGAGGGGAATTCTAGGTGTATAGTAGAAAAGCCATGAATATATAATCTTTTGGCAAAGCCCAGGTACATATGAAGAACTGAGTGAAATGGGATGTTCTGAGAAATGAAGCAATTGAACAAATATAGTGATCTTTCTTCAGACCTAGTCTGAAGGTGAGGTGTTGGGGTGAATTTTGAGAGCTCAAAAGAGATCAGGCTAATGAGAAATGCTTGTGCCTTCCTGGCTGCTGAGGAACTGGCAAGAGATGTTAAGGAACATGACACTAATTCCTTAGGGCAATAGTTCTTAATCTTGACTGCATTTAAGAATCATTCAACAGCTTTCCAAAAAAAAAAAATCCAATTTGGAGTGTGAATTCTACCATCTTCGATTCTGGCTTAATTTGTCTGTGCTTGGGCCAGGACATTGGCATTTCTGAAATTTCCCCCAGGTCCTTTCATTGCAGAACCTTGGCTGAGAAGTACAGCCTCAGGCAATGGAACCTCATCTCATAGCCTTTAAGTAAGAAAGGAACAAAATAAGATTCTTTCTTAACAAAGTGCATATATTTTAATGCAAAGTGGAGTTTTTGACTGATGAGCTCTCCCTGGGGAAAAGAAGCCTTTTTTTTTTTCAGTTCTTTCAGACTTTATTTCACAGTGAAATGAAGATACTACTTACATACCTCTAGGGCCTTTGTATGGATTGCATTGAAGGACACTCTTTCTGGTTAGAGGTGAGAATAACTGAGGACTCTCTGGCTGGAGAGACCTTAGGACACACTGGGAGGACTCTGGAAAGCAGCAAAACTTTCGTTTAAGAAAGAAAAGCAGAAGGCTTTCTGAAGTGGTCCAGCAAGAACCACCTAAAAAGATGCCACAATGAAGTCCCCATTTCAAAGGTCTGGTAGGCTGAGGCCCTCCTTGCTAAGATAAGCATTTTTTGCCCAGGAGGCTTTGAAAGTCCTAGTATTCCTCCATTCTACCTCTAAGTTCTAGAACTCGCCTAGGTACCCCTGATTTATCAATTTCAACCAGCAAGACCATCATAGGCTTTGGCCATCAAAATTCCTAGAATTGGTCATATAATTTCTTTCCTAGGATAGACTCAAATTATTGTATTGTTTTTGTATGATTGGCTCAGAACATTTTATAGTTGATCTAAATTACTATGTATTTCTCATCATTTATATGTAATTGACTTAAGTCTTATATACACAATTTACTTTTCCCCCAAATTGAGTGTGTGTCTCCTGCTCAACACCCTCAGGATTAACTAATCTATAGAAAGCAGAAGTTTCCTGTCGAAAATATCCCAAATTTATGCTAAAAAAACAACCCCCCTTAGAATGGCAGACAGGCGGGGCCGGGCGGTGGCGCTGAAGGTAAGGTGCCTGCCTTACCTCGCTAGCCTTGGACGGACCGCGGTTCGATCCCCCGTGCCCCATATGGTCCCCCAGGCCAGGGGCGACTTCTGAGCACATAGCCAGGAGTAACCCCTGAGCGTCACTGGGTGTGACCCAAAAACCAAAAAAAAAAAAAAAAAAAAAAAAAAAAAAA
Organism: Crocidura indochinensis; assembly: GCA_004027635.1. Taxonomy (NCBI): domain Eukaryota; kingdom Metazoa; phylum Chordata; class Mammalia; order Eulipotyphla; family Soricidae; genus Crocidura; species Crocidura indochinensis. The sequence continues at coordinate 9,861 of PVKC010033597.1, read as the reverse complement.
AAAAGAATGCAGACAGACTTTTCTTATTCTAGAGCCCTCTACTATGTCAATGGAAACTGTGTGCTTCCATAAATTTGCTTTGCTCTTACTTAAACTGTTTTACTCTTACCACCTCATGAATTGAACCCAGCATGGTCTGAGTTTGAGCACCTCTTCAAACCCTTCATCTTCTATTTGCAGGTCTAAGACACCTCATTTTTTGTCAAACAGCTAGGATCAAGAGAGTTGTATTTCTTCCATGGGCGACTTTCTGATGAGCTGGAAGAATTTGCAATTTGTTTGACCAGAATGAAAAGTAGAAGCTGATGCAGCTGTGCATGAGAATGATGAGGGAGAGCAAGACAGCACCTGCCCGTGACTTCATCTCAGATCCATGCTGTGACAGCAGTTGTGTGTTGTTTGCTGGTCTCCATCTCTGGAGCAAAAATCCTGAAGCAGAGCCTATCACCTGCTCCTTCCCAAACCCTCCCCCTGCACAGGAGAGAGATGCTTGGGGTCAGTGGAAGCTGATTCCAGTTTGTATCTTTTTTTTGGACTCAGCAGCCTTTTATTTTGTAAAGGATGTAATAGCTTTACTATTCATTCCTTGAATCCCGCCTTTCATCATTTTATGTTTTGAGTCAATTGGGTGGTCAAGTAAAATAAAATGGGTTCGCTGACAAAAGATCAGTTAAAATTAATTTTTACAAAATAGAGGGAAGATGATTTGAGACCTAGGAAATAATGGGGTAAGATGGGGATTCAATGTTTCTCTCTTCAAGTTCCTGTGAGATTGGCTGTATCCTGTGTCTGATCATAATGGTCTACTCATAAGAATTAGAGTATTGAAATACCAATATTTAACCCCCTGAGAGTAGAGTCAAGGTAAATGGGCCTTATGATATGAAGAACTTCCTGGTATAGGGAACCTATAAACATGTACTTTCTGAGTAAAACTCCTTGATCTTACATATTTTTTCTATGTATTTGTGTTGGTGTGAGCGTGGGGTCCTAAAGGGGGCCCATCAGCAATTTTTGATCACTGGTTTAAATGCAAGTATTAAAGGGTGAGGATCTGAGTTTTACTCAGGTCATCTCAGCAATCCTGTGGTGCCTCCAGAGTCATACCCATCAGTGCTAATGCATAATGTAGTACCTATGATTGGACCCAAGTGATGCATACTAGGCTTTTGCCCTAACCACTGCACTGGCTCTGGGTCACTGTGCAATCTTGTGTCCTGGTCTTGCAAAGTTTTGACCCTCTTTGCTCTATTACATCATACATAAAGCCAAATTATTAAACTGCACTATCTACACCTTTGGTCACTTTCATTCAAAGTAGAAATCTGAGGCTTTAGAATTTAGAAGGTTCCTAATGCAGTGGGCTAAACAGTAAAGAGTCTAGTATTTTTGTTCACTCCAGATCTGAGACATCTCATTAGCTGGGTTTATCCTTAGGTTTTATCCTATAATATTCAAGAAGATGGTTCTCCATTATTTAAAAATAGCATCATGGGGTTAATCGTGCATTCAGTGCCAGCATTTCAGCTGGGGGCTGTTTATGGGGATATCCTAGAACCATAGCCCAGCAGGAGCCCCTGTGATTCCTAACCTCGGTAACAGAGCCTGGCCATGCATGCATGCTCAGATGATGGGCCATCTGTGCCCTGCCTTGCGCCAGCTCATAAAACACCTCACTTGACAAATTAAAGGTGAGTAAGCCTTAGGCTTCCTAGGTTCTCATGTATGTGAGAACAGGTCCTTTTTTTAAGTCATCCAGCAAGAAGGAAAAGGGAACCTACTGAAAATACACTAGGTATATTTTATATATTGCTTCACTGAATCGTCATTAACCTTTGGAGGCAGGTATTTTTATCCTTCTGTTACAGATGGAAAAATTGAGACGCTAAATGACTAAGCAACCTACCCAAGATCACAGTTATACCAAAGGCACCCAAAAATCAAAGCCAGGAAGGATGGGTTCGGCTCTATGCCTGGGTTTCTCAAAATGTCAACCATTGGCATTTGGGAATGATGCTTTATTATTTGGGGGGGGGTGTTGTTGGAAGGAGTCTAACAGTTTCCCTGGTTGCTGTTCTCTGTAACAAGAGTAAATCTTTCTCTTCCACTCCAGCTACAACAATCTAATATACTGCCAATTCTCTTTTGATCAGAATCCCCCCACAATCTATTGAGAATCTATGTAAATAGATCTGTCTTCACAATTTCACATCCACTCTATTTATTATTACCTTCCTTTGGCAGATCAATTAACAGAACCCAAAGAAATAGAGTTGCCCAAGGGCTTATAAATATGTATATTTCTTTGTTTTATTTATTTTAACAAAGTGTAAAGTGTAGGTGCTGTATTCTGTGCCAGTCCCACACCAAAGACATGTTTGTTTCTTCACCAGATATCTAAATTATAGTTTTGGTGATAACTTGTTAAAAATTCTGGTTTAGGGAAAATCTTAAGATTCAGATCTGGGGCCAGGGAGATAACACAGTGGAAGGATGTTTGCCTTCAAGCAGCAAACTCAGGATCAATGGTGGTTCAAATCAAATATGGGCATCCCATATGATCCCTGGTGCCTGCCAGGAACGAGTTCTGAGCACAGAGCCAGGAGTAACCCCTGAGCACCACCGGGTGTGGCTCCAAAACCAAGAAAAAAAAAAGATTCAGATCTAAAGTTAGTTCAAATCCAGTAGGTTTATGTTGTGGTGGAGAGTATAATGATGGTCAGGATATTTTTTATCTATACAAAATAAACCCACAGGTAGTGGTAAAGTCATGCGCTGAGAAGCTTGTTGAGAAACATTGAATATTGTACTTTTCAGTGTGTGTTGGAATCCTAAAATAAAGTTTCATGAAAGAGAATGGAGGTGGTGAGTGGATGGGGTTTAGGTATGACACTTTATAGGAAACTACTTATATAAATCAATCTTGTCACTAGCTTGGGACAAGTGATTGCTATATTCTTTAGGATGAAGCATCCAAGGCGTTAAAATCAGTTACCATCCCTCACTAACATTCAATGCCAAAGTTGAGTGGGCCGCCTCCATTGGAAGCTTAGTGCATTCAATATTCTAAAAATGGTGACAGTTAAACAAAACAGCTGTGTCAATTTCCAGTTTCCTCTCTATTCAGATTCTCATTCTACTTCTTGGTTAGGGGAGCAAGGAGAGCTGGACACACACTCACATGCATACATATGCTCACATGTGCGTGTATATATAGACAAATATAATGCTGACACTAACTCCAGTGAAGTCGTTTCTCTATGAAGAAGGACTGTTTCCAATTTTTCACAAAGAAATTGCAAACAAGAGAAGCTACAAGAGCCCAGACTACAATAAAATGCTACAATATGCTTTCAAGCTGGAGCGACTAAAAAGCTGGGAAGAGAAAGCGGCAGTCTAATGCCTATTTTTATCTTTGATTATAATCTACCCACTTGTAGTTTCATAGCTGTCAGGAAGCAGAAAAGGACAAGTAATCAGCCTACTGCTCTCTGCTCTCATCCTCTACCTGTGCGACATGGATGTGGGTGTGTGTGCACATACACGGTTCTTTTAGAACAACGGTTTGAGGATTATAACACACACTTGGTATCAGAGTCTTCTTTTTTTTTTTTAAAAAATATAATCTATTCCTTTGTCCATCATTTTTGAGCAATGAGATGCACAAGGTGTAAAGCAAGTGAATAAAATATGGTTTTGGATTCCTAGAAGTAATGGTTGTCATTGGATAGCAAAAATAAACAATATGTTCTTCTTGATCTTCTTTGGCCATGCTAAAGTGGGTGACAAGATATGAAAATTTTTCTGAATGAACAGCAATTATATGTAGATTTTTCTGCCTTTGTTGGAGGGGACAAGTATGGAGTATATAAATAATGCAGTTTTAAAATCAAAAGAAAGCACTTCTTTTTTTTTTTTTGCCTTAAATAAAATCTGTTTAAGTCACCTCAATGACTCACCTGACGTCTTTGGACCTTAGAGTCCTCCTCTATAAAAAGAAGGTAATAGGGGCCCGGGAGATAGCATGGAGGTAAGGCGTTTGCCTTTCATGCAAAGGGTCATCGGTTTGAATCCCGGTGCCCCATATGGTCCCCCGTGCCTGCCAGGAGCAATTTCTGAGCATGGAGCCAGGAGTAACCCCTGAACACTGCCGGGTGTGACCCAAAAACCAAAAAAAAAAACCAAAAAAAAAAAAAAAAAGAAGGTAATAATCTCTAGATGATAATTGATTGGAGATTTCAATAAAGAATGCAAATGTTATCACATGGTAGAAGCTGTTGCTTCCTACTCATATTTAGTAGTTGTTATTGCTTTTGTGTTATCATTGAAGTAGCAGTAGTCATTGATGTGTATTTTGTGGGGTTGACATTAATATGTATTTTGTTTTTGATCATTTCAGTTGTTACTTTTTTGTATTTTTAGAATTGGGAATTATGTGTGGTTGTGCTGTGTTTTCTTTTATTATTATTATTATTGGAAAATCAGCGGTGTGATCTCAGATGCTACTCCCAGCTCTATGCTCCAGAGTTGCTCCTGATGGTACTCAAGGGAGCATGTGGTGCTGGGGATAGAATCAGGGCCTCCTCCATGTATATCATATACTATAAGCCAGGAATTGAAGTCTTAATGCAGAAGGTACTTTCCTTGAAAAATCTTTATACCAGAGTCCTCCTTGTTAGCTGTTGCAGTGAAAGCTCAGTGTAAACTGAGGGTTTGAAAATAACGTGAAGAATTTCTCAGAACAGCATAACCATTGGTAGCCCTAGATCTTTATTCCACTGCAGACTTACCTAATTTATAGTTCTGTGAACCTATAGATACTGTTGAACCGTTCAACAACTCAAAATAATACTTTTTAAGGGTTCAAGTGAGATTTAGAGTGTGAATTCCCTTTTAAGCACTGCAGAACCAGATTGTTAATGGCTCTCATTATCCTTAAAGACAGCAAAAGGATGATCTAATCCTTCCAAGTTCATAAACCCCCCCCCCCAAATACATAATAGTTCATTTGGGCTCTAAACCAATGTCTGTAAGTGAAGTACAATGACGAAGTGTGGGCTTCACTCCATGCTTTAGTCCCTGCCTGTGGAAACCCTTGAGTGGCACCTCACACAGTAAGTTCTTTGTCTGCAGGCTCATTAATGCATCCCCAACTTTGACAGAAGAGCAGCTGTTTGGTTGTGTCTGGCTCACTGAGAGGGACACACAGGTACGGCTGCTGCTATTAAGCATTTGCAAGATGACAGATTGCCTCAATGAAGTGTCCATGTGCTTCTCCATTATAATGCCTCAGGTTGAGAAAAAAAAAAGCCTGGATCCACCAAAAAGCTTTCACAGATTGGAAAGTACACAGTTTGGGGGTGTTTAGCACTTCAGCACATGCTCTGTGACTGTGCATTCAAGGCAACATGTCAGAAGGAATTAGTCTGCAGCGGGCCACATATGTCAGCCAGCCGGTGGAAGCATTTGCCTGACACCCAAGCCAGAGATTCGAAAGAAGAGGCCTCATGTCTTAAAACTCCCCTCACGTTTATCAGGATGCAGAGATTGCCCAGCCTCCTGTGCTCAGGAGTAGCTAGGAAGAAGCCTGATTGTGGAGGAGAATGGAAGTAGACAGTGCTAGGACAAAGGAGTCTGAATTCCTGTCCTTTCTTCTGAGGCATGGAGATGTGTTAAACGCCATCAATAATGAACACAACCCTGCTGGTGGGCAGAATTAATTAGTTTCAACATGGGCAAATAAAAACTCATAGAGGATGTTTGGCTTGAAAATCATCAAATTGTGAGACCACAAAAGGTCTTTTAGGTGCACCAATGACTCCTTTCATTGAGTACGTATGTGTCTGTAAAGTATGACGCAGCTGATTTTTCTTTATGCAAACCTACTAGTACTTTTACAATTCAACTTGCATCCTTCAAAAGGAAGAAATTGTGACCATCTTTATCCCACAAATAGAATGTTAAACCCTTTTAGATTCCTACTTCAAAATTCTCTTTATTATTTAGAGTCAAAAAATGAAAATATTGCCTCTTGCAGGTGTATTGGAAGTAGAAAAGAGAATAATGAAGATTCTCTTCTTAAAGCCTAGGTAAGAGATGTGCTAAGATCAAATGAAACAATGTTTGAGGCAAGGGAAGATGCTAAAGAAATTTAAAAGTTGCAGCTGGATAAAAGAGAAGTGGACAAAAGCACCTCCAGCTTAGGAAACTTGTTGATCATAGTGGAGCTTCCTAACAGAATAGAGAAATTAGAAGGGATTTTTTTGGGGGGGCACACTCCATGACGCTTAGGAGTTACTCCTGACTATGCATTCAGAAATCACTTTGACTTGGGGACTATATGGGACGCCAGGGGATCGAACCAAAGCTCGTCCTAGGTCATCGTGTGCAAGGCAAATGCTCTACTGCTTGCACCACCACTTCGGCCCTTCTATTTTCTTTGTGAAAAATTTATTTACAGTGGTTATAAGATTGTTAAAAATATAGATGTGTTTTCCATTGATACAGTTGTTCATGATTGAGTTACAGTCATACAATGTACAACAAACCTTCACTAGTGCACATTTCCCACTATCAATGTCCCCAGTTTCCCTTTCACCCTTCTTGAAGCCCTTTCACCTTCCAATCTCTGGGACATACATGTCTCTTCTCTCTATCTTACTTTCTATTTCTCTCTCTTTTTTAGACACTTTGATTTGAAGTACAGTGCATATTTCCTGCTACCAGTGTTTCCCTCACACCACCCTCCTCTACCTGCCTCCGGGGCAGGCATTTTCCTTCTCTCTCTCTTTCTTTCCTCTCTCACTCTCTCTTTTTCTTTCTCCACTGTGGTTTGCATTACTGCTAATTAAGGGGTGCCATGCATATCATGTAATCCCCTTTAAACACCACGTTCTTATCCTGAGTGATCAGTTCCAACCATCACTGTCACCATGAACTGTTCACTACCCTAACTGCATTCACCAATCTTATGTCTCCCCTCTCCCTCTGACTCATTTCAAAAGTCAGTGTAATAATGTCCATATCTAACCATGTATAGGGAGTTGTGTGCTTAGCTAGGGAAGGCTCACTTCTACATTCCTCGGGAAGGCAGGCTGATTTAGTTTTTGAAATGTATGAGGGAGTCTAGAGCAGCTAACTAAAATGTTGGAAGTTTGTGGTGAATGGGAGATCAGAAGAATTATGTAAACTTGTGAATTTATGTGTCAACCTGACTGGGCTGACTTGATAGCTGGTGAACTATTATTTACTGGATAAGCTGTTAAGGATTTTTCAGCTATATCAGAATTTTAAATCTATAGTTAGAACAAAGATCTGGCCTCACTACTGTGGGTGGGCCTTAACTCTTATGTTGAGGATATGAATAGAACAAAAAGGAGCAAAAGGAGGATAAATGTTCTTTCTCTCTTTCTCTCTGTCTCTCTCATACAGTACATGCATCTTCTCTTTCCTTGGTATTCAGGCATTTAGAGTCAGATTTTGGGATTTATACGAGAAGTTTGATCACCCACCCTTTCCTTTGCCAGCTTACTGCTCTACACAAGTTCTCAGTTGTTTGGCCTCAGTATGGAAAGTACATAGCCATTCTGGTTCTTAGGCACTTTTTGCTCAGGTTGAATTACCAAATGCTTTTTTGGCTCTCCAGATTTCAGCCATATTGCAGAATTTAGAATTTTCCTCCATGGGAATTGGAGGAAATACTAAGGAAAAAAACTTACCTATTTATAGTCTATCATCTATCTCTTTAGTCTATTGGTTATCTTTCACTGGGAAGCTCTGATTAATATGCCATGATAGGAGGTACAATAGTGAAACTAGAAAAATCAGTGGGAAAGAAATGTAAAGCTTGATGGTTGTTTAGAGGGTCATAAAAGAAAATCTACTAGAAGCATTACCCCTGTTTCAGCCATTCTTTTTTTTTTGTGGTTTTTTGGGTCACACCCAGCAGTGCTCAGGGGTTAATCCTGGCTCCATGCTCAGAAATTGCTCCTTGCAGGCACAGGGGAACATATGGGGCACCGGGATTCGAACCTATGACCTTTTGCATGAAAGGCAAACGCCTTACCTCCATGCTAACTCCCGGGCCCCAACAATTCTTGAAAATAACCAGATTTCTCTCTTTTTTTTAATAATATTTTTTGTTGTGACCAAAAAGTGAGTAGCAAATATTTCACAGTAATATTGAAGGTACATAGTGACAATGAATCAGGGCCATTCCCACTACCAGGGTTGTCCTCCCTCCGCCCCTTTTCCAAGTATGTGTCCCATATCTCCCTCCTTTGACTGCCCCCCCCCAGTAACTGTTTCCCTCTGTATATAGCTTGTTGTATATAGGGTATCAATTCTGCTGTTGACTTTGGGTTTGGTGTTTAATTCTTGTCATTTTTAAATTCCACTCAATGTTCATATGGCAGTTTGGTCTTGGTACCATTCATTTTTATTTCCCCCCCTCAATTCATTAGGCAGAACAAAATGATTCAAGTTGTGTGGTTCTGCTGGAAGAAGACAAAAACAAAAAATATCAACAACAACAACAACAACAAAAAAGCCCCAACAGTTAAAAAAGACAGTAACTATCAAAAAAATCACCAAATAATAACTGCAAGAGTGGAAAAGAAAAGAAAAAAAAACAGAAGAAAAATGAGAAAAAGTTAAAAGAAAAGCAAACAAACAAAAGGACAGTGCTGGTGGAAAGGTCTCCCCCACCCCCAGGCACAGTAAGTATTGGGGAAGTAAGAAAGGGGATTACCTTGGCTTAAGAGATTCAGGGTTTCTCTGTCCTTGAAGCATACTGTCCTGGGAACAACTACTGGCTCCATACTCACTCATTTACACACCCCAAGGTCTTTTTATGGTGCCAGAAAACATTCTGCTCAGATGTGGTGATGACATTCCGCCTCTGTAGCTGGAGATCTTGTAATTTGCATAGGTTGAAGGCTAGGAGAGAATTTTTCTTTACAGTTCTAGGAGTTCTGTTCCATCGTTCTTGTTGTAATCAGTGTTCTGTAGTAAATGGTCTTGAGTTTTGTTCAAATCCTAGGCTGAAGCTTAGAATTGAATCTTCATTATGGTTCCAAAAGTTCTGCTCAGTCTCGATTATCAAAGTCGGACTGCTGTAATTAGAGAACTTGATTTTTTGTACAAGTTCTAGGCTAAAGCCTAAGGGTAGGGTTTTTCTTATTGGCCCCAGGATAAGTTCTGCCCAGTCATGGTTGTCAAAGTCAATCCTCTGTAGTTAGCGCTCTTGGTTTTTGCACAGATCACAAGGTGTATTTTCTTCTGATTTCATCTTACCATTCAGTGATGTGATGGGACAACCTGCCCTTAGATCAAGTTGTGCTCAGAAATCACTCCTGGCTTGGGGAACCATATGGTACACCGGGGCACCATATGGAATGCTGGGGGACCTAACCATGATCTGTACTAGGTCAACCTCGTGCAAGACAAATGCCCTAACACTGTGCCACTGCGCCAGCCCCCTGGGTTCAACTTTTAAGGTTAAATTAATGCTGCAAAATTTTTAATAAATAATTACTTCTGCTTTGCCTAAAAATGAGATCTCAGTTCTCTGGGATATTTTGTTGTCAGCACGTTTCTCAAGAGCATTAAAGAGTAGAAGGATATCCGCATCCACGCCTGCCCAGTAGGGCCAACTCCTAAGAACTGTGAGTCTTGTCTTTTCTTTGTGTTTCTTTGTCCTTTGCTGTTCTGGACTTCGTGGGAGTGGACCAAACTGGTCCCCAAAAAAGACTCGCTCTCTTGGGGCCCGAGAGATAGCATGGAGGTAAGGCGTTTGCCTTTCATGCAAAAGGTCATCGGTTCGAATCCCGGTGCCCCATATGGTCCCCCGTGCCTGCCAGG
>PVKC010033596.1:0-13918 GCA_004027635.1 Crocidura indochinensis | reverse complement strand
TTAAAAAATACCCATGACATTATTCAAAGAAGTAGATCAAACACTTATGAAGTTCATCTGGAACAATAAACACCCTCGAATAGCTAAAGCACTCCTAGGGAAAAGGAAAATGGGAGGCATTACTCTCCCCAACTTTAAACTGTACTACAAAGCAATAGTTATCAAAACAGCATGGTATTGGAATAAAAACAGACCCTCAGACCAGTGGAATAGGCTTGAGTTCTCAGACATTGTCCCCCAGACATACAATTACCTAATTTTTGACAAGGGAGCAAGAAATCCTAAGTGGAGCATGGAGAGCCTCTTCAACAAGTGGTGCTGGCAGAACTGGTTAGCCACTTGCAAAAAAGCGAACATAGACCCCCAGTTAACATCATGTACAAAGGTAAAATCCAAATGGATTAAAGACCTCGATATCAGACCTGATACCATAAGGTATATAGAACAGCACGTCGGTAAAACATTCCATGACATTTAAACTAAAGGCATCTTCAAGGAGGAAACAGCACTTCCCAAACAAATGGAAGCAGAGATCAACAGATGGGCATACATTAAACTGAGAAGCTTCTGCACCTCCAAAGAAATAGTGCCCAGGATACAAGAGTCACCCACTGAGTGGGAGAAACTATTCACCCAACACCCATCAGACAAGGGGCTAATATCCAAAATATACTGGGCATTGACAGAACTTTACAAGAAAAAGACATCTAACCCCATCAAAAAATGGGGAGAAGACATGAACAGACACTTGTATTAAAAAAGAAATACAAATGGCCAAAGGGCACATGAAAAAATGCTCTTCATAACTAATCATCAGGGAGATGCAAATCAAAACAACGATGAGATACCACCTCACACCACAGAGATTGGCGCACATCACAAAGAATGAGAATAATCAGTGCTGGCGGGGATGTGGAGAGAAAGGAACTCTTATCCACTGGTGGTGGGAATGCCATCTAGTCCAACCTCTATGGAAAGCAATATGGAGATTCCTCCAAAATCTGGAAAATGAGCTCCCATCCGACCCAGCTATTCCACTCCTTGGGATATACCCTAAGAACACAACAATACAATACAAAAACCCTTTCCTCACACCTATATCTATTGCAGCACTATTCACAATAGCCAGGCTCTGGAAACAACCAAGATGCCCTTCAACAGACGAATGGCTAAAGAAACTATGGTACATATACACAATGGAATATTATGCAGCTGTCAGGAGAGATGAAGTCATGAAGTTTTCCTATACATGGATGTACGTGGAATCTACCATGCTGAGTGAAATAAGTCAGAGGGAGAGAGAGAGAGACACAGAATAGTCTCACTCATCTATGGGTTTTAAAGAAAGTAAAAGCCATTTTTGCAACAATCCTCAGAGACAATGAGAGGAGGGCTGGAACTTCCAGCTCACTTCATGAAGCTCACCACAAAGAGTGGTGAGTGCTGTTATATAAATAACTACACAGAAAACTACCATAATCACGTGACTGAATGAAAGAACTGGAAAGCCTGTCTGGAGTACAGGTGTAGGTGGGGTGGAAGGAAGGGAGACATGGGACATTGGTGGTGGGAATGTTGCACTGGTGCAGGGGGTGTTCTTTACATGACCGAAACCTAATCACAAACACACATGTAATCAAAATGTTTAAATAAAGAAAAAAACTGTAAAATAAATGTTTATACCTTTCCAGACCATCCAGACTATGTTTTCTCTATTCTGTAGTTCCTTAAGCCTTTCTCTGGAATTGGCACAAATTAGAGATGTGGATTATTTCTTGTTTTACTCTATTAATAGCCTTAGTAATGAACATGGTAGGTCTCTAGAAAATATATTATATAAAAATTGTATACTGCTAGATTGACAAAAGAATTAGAAAGACAAGCAGAATTCTCAGTAATAATATATCTATTTAAGATTACAAAATCTCAGAAGATCCTATTCTCTGCTGAAAGTTTTTCATCAGCATCTAGCAGCCTCTCTGCCAGCAGGAGAGACTGGAAACAATATCACAAATAATTGCAGAAATTCTACTTACTATCTTCAAGTTTCTTTATACCAGGAACATAAAACATTAATAGTAAATCTTATAAAGATTTCCACAGAGGATATTCAGTGGTTATATAAACTGAAGACCCATGTCTTATATTTTAGTCTGATCTTATTGCCTGTTAAAATTAATGTTTATTGATTTTGATTAATTTGATCCTTACTTTCATAATATATACTTGAAAACTAATTACCTTAATTAAATCTTAATTGCCTTATACTATCAGATTATAACATTCACCATTTTAAAAGGTACCCAAAGATGTCACTGAAATATTTAAGTAAAAACAGAAACAGGTGGCTCTGTTTGATAAGAGGGAACTCACTCTTCTTTTCCTTTAGTTCATCATTAGAGAACTGTGAAAGTATCCTGTTTGAAATCAGCTCAGCTCTATCACACTACATTCTATTTCCAAGTATTCTACAAAAGAAAGTTACCAATAATCAAAATATTTGTATGTCATAGAAGGACAACCACATCCAGATGCATAAGTTGGCTTGAGTCTAAATATGTCCAATATTTATATGAATTGCTCAAGGCTTTGGACAGACAGCAATGAACAAGAAAGACAAAGTCTGTGAGAGAAAAAGAAGACAAATAATACAATGTATAGCAATGCTGCAAACAAAAATGTAGCAATATAAGAGAACAGAAATAGGAGACAGTATTCTAGAAAAAAGTAATAATGAAGGTCTATCTGACATTATGACATCTGAGCAAACATCTGAATGAGATAGTCATAAGACTAGTTTAGGGCAAAAAGGCTTCCAGAGAAAAAATAGCAGATACAAAATTCTTGCAGCAAAAATTGCCTTGGAGGCAAAGAGCAATCAGAGGACTGGTATGACTAAAGGAAAATCATTTAGTGAGATGCAGGAGATCAGTTCAAAGAAGTGATGGAGAGCCAGTGACTTTATTCTGAAGCACATTGGAATTCAGTGGAGGATTCTAAGAAGAAAAATATATCCAAACTAGCTTAGATTTCAAAATAAACTTTATGTTTTGAAAAACATATGTTTTGAAAAATCTTCCCACAACTTAGGTTAAGACAAGATAAGACGGGGAGGTGGCAACAATAATAGCAGGATAAACAAGAGGCACTGAGTTCCTTGTGACTTGGACAAAGGTGACAGCAATCGAGTTAATAAAGAGGTCAGATTCTGAATTTTTCTAGCCGATAATAACATTTGGACTTATTGGTGGATTCAGAATAAAATATGAAGTGAAGAAAGACTCATAGAAGACTTCATACTTTATGCCTGATGTTTCATGCTTCAACTAGAAAGGTAGAAATCTCTAGTCTGATAAAAGAAGTTAAATTTTGTAAATGCTCAGTGTAAAATGTCAATTGATTACTCAAAGACGGTGTTTAATAAGGGAACCAAGAAAATGATTTGCTGGAAGTTACTGAGACTTGTTTTGAAGGGAAGGAGTATTGTTTTCAAATGTTACACAAAAGCTAAAGAAAAGAAAAACTAGGAGTTGGTCTTCAAATCTGGCAACTTATGGATCATTTAAGATCATTATAAGAAAGGTTCCAGTGAAGTAATGGGACAAAATTCTGATTGAGATGGATTTGAAAGAAAATAGTGAGAGAAGAAAGTAGAGATAGTGAATGGAGAGAATGCTGGCAATTAAACCGTCTTGTACAAATGCGAGCAGAAAAAAAGCAGTAACAGTGCATTTATGAAGTATGAATAGACTATTTTATTGGAAGATATATAATTTTCTTGAGTGCAAGAAAAATTGAGAAAAATTATTCTGTAGAGAGAATATAATTGATGCTATTTGAAAGAAGAAGGAATAGTTTTGGAGCAATATTCCTAAATAATATTGAAAGGATGAGGTCTGTGTAGAGGTGATTGGACAATCTCAGAAAAACATTTCAGATGGGCTCTTTCACCTTAAGAATAAAGAAAATAAGTGGGACCGGAGAGATAGCACAGGGACGTTTGCCTTGCAAGCAGCCAATCCAGGACCTAAGGTGGTTGGTTCGAATCCTGGCGTCCCATGTGGTCCCCCGTGCCTGCCAGGAGCTATTTCTGAGCAGCTAGCCAGGAGTAACCCCTGAGCCCAAAAACCAAAAATAAATAAATAAAAGAATAAAAAAAGTATCTTACTCAAATTATCTGATTCTCTTTCTTCACCCTCTCAGAACCAAGCAGTTTTGGCCTATCTTCCCACAACTTAGATATATAACCTACTCCTTCATTTTCTTAAAATTATTTCCATTTTCTAATTTCATGATTTTTCTTAATTTCCAACAAGTTTTCTCCATTAGGATTTTCTTCTTTTACTAATTTTTTCACTCAACCAACATTAAATATGCCTGTTCTTACACTGGTTGCTAAGGATACAGAGATGAGCAAGATTCTTTTCCGCTCTTGAAATTCTCAATATCAAATCAGGGAAGAAAAACATGTTAAGTAATAATTATAATAGAGTATGATATGTATGAAAATAGAGCTCAGATAACAATAAAATGGGAGGAACTTGATGGCATATACTTAAGGAAGAAACTATGAATTCCACTTTTATAGAGTTGTTAAGCAAGACCTGACAGAGTATGTGACATTAGTAATTGTAGAGAGAAGTATAAGAGTGCTAAGTATTGGGTCAGAGAGAAAGAGAAATGAGTTGATTGTTCTATTATTATTATTAATATTCAATTTTATATTCTGCTTTTCACTAATTTTTCTATTATTTCCAAATTTCTCTCCCTCACAAGCATTAACTTTGATATATTTGATATTTTCCTTGATCATATATGCCTGGTGGTAAATTTTGGAGTGGTATTTGTGAATGAACATGTTAGTAGCTTATATGTTAATGTCATGCCTTTGATCCATTTCTGTTTTGTATTTTTTCCAACCAACTACATTTTTAAGATAACCAATAATACTGGATATTACATCTACCTCATTTTTTAATGTTTTTAATTATTTATCACTTCCCTATTAGGCATCTAATTTACTTCCAACTCCTTACTCCCTCAAACAACATTGCCATATTCATTCTGGTACTTGTATCTCTTGGATTTTTTTCACATATTTCTCTGGCCTACATACCAAGAATTCAACCACATTGTCATATGATATACACACACTTCATTTACTTTTGGGGGGGGTTGTTTTGTTTTGGTTTTGGGTTTTGGGTCACACCTGGCATCACTCAGGGGTTACTCCTAGATCTATGCTCAGAAATAGCTCCTGGCAGGCTCAGGGGACCATATGGGATGACGGGATTTGAACCACCAACCTTCTGCATGCCAGGCAAACACCCTATCTCCATGCTACCTCTTAGGCCACTCAATTACTTTTTATAAGTAAATATAATTTATTTTTTATAATTTAAGTTTATAAGTAAATTGCTGTGGAATAAATGACCCCATCGATAATATTTAATGGTCAGTATTTCTCCATGTCTCTATAAGTAATTGCTATTATTCATGTTTTTATTTTGCTTGGTTTTTTATTATTCATGTTTTCATTTTTTCCAAAACCTTAATGAAAAGTGGCACTTCATTTCTGTTTTAAGATTTTTTTATTAAGCTTAGATAACATGGGAATGATCAGTTGTACTAGCAAAACTAGTCCAAAATGTCACAGAACCAGTTGAAGTGACTATTTTAGTATCAACAAGGTGTGGATCTCAATGAGATAACATGGGAATAAATTATTTAAATCCAAAGATCATTTCAAACAGCCCAACAATGTATATCAACATCCCAGTCTCTAGCATTCCTTAGATATGCCTCTCTTGGGTCAAGAGTTCATGAGGTAGCTATTTCTTGGGCCTCTATCTCATCTTTCTTCTCTTCTGCCTGACTATTTCTTCCGTTACTTGGCTTTCATGGAATTCTTTAAAGTAGGGCCTAAGCTCAGTGGATGCCAGAAATCTTGTTGTTCATAGTTTTAGCTACAATATTGTGATTATGAATGAAATTGATACATTTGTCATTATTTTGAAAACACTTCTGTTCCTATCATGTGTCTATTTTGTTTATATTGCTGATAACAAATAACATATTCATATTTTTGACATTTAGATTTCCTTTTCTTGGTCTGGAATCTGTCTTTAAATCTATCTAGGCATCCTATGTTAAATAGAAGTCTTTAATATTAACCTAGTCAAAACTTTCAGACTTTTGCTTTGTGGTTTAGATGTGTCTGAACCATGAAGGTAATCCCTTATGTATTATTTTATTGATTTAGTCGATTTGTCTTTTGTGTCTTGAATCCATAAAAGAGCACCATTGTCTATTGAATAATTAGGTAATCAAAAGGTGGCAACTAAGCTTGAAGAATGCAACGAGGGAATATTTTTCTAGCTTATTAATTTCCACCATTCAGTACAGCTATCTTAGAATTCTCCATCCATTGAAATTATCTATCAAGAAAGAGGTCAGTGTGACTGGTGAAGGGATGAGTGTTAGATTATTGTATTGCTGAAACTCAATCATGAGCAACTTTCTAACTGTGTATCTCACAGTGGTTCAATATAAAATGTATTAACTATATATTAATTAAATTTTAAAAAGAATGAGGTCCAAAGTAATGCCTCTTTATATAACAGAAAAAGCATAGTTTGCCATCAGTAGATCCCTCATTAAAGAAAAGTCTAAAAAACGTCTTTCAGACCAAATAAATTTATTTGATTTATTTTTACTTAAGCACCAGGATCACAAACTTGTTCATGATTGTTTTTCAGTCTTACAATGTACACCATCCTTCACCCATGACCATTTCCCACCATCAGTGTCCCCAGTTTCCCTTCTCCTCTCCTTCATCATCCCCTGCTTGCCTCTAGGGGAGATTAATTCCTCTCTCTCTCTCCCTCCCTCCTCTTTAGACACCATGGATTGCTCTGTTGTTAATGTAGAGGTACTGTGCTTATCACTTTATCTCTATTCAACACCCAGTTCTTGTTCAGAGTGATCAGTTCAAACTGTTATTGTCATAGTGGTCCCTTCTCTACCCTAACTGCACTGCTCCAGTATTTGTTGCAAGCTTCCTACCATATACTGGTCCTCCTGGCCCTCATCTCTATTGTCTCTGGATATTACCATAGTATCTTTTATTTTTCTTATATCTGATAAATGTGTGCTATTATTCTATGTCTATCCCTCTCCCTCTGACTCATTTCATTCAGCATAATATCCTCCATGTTCATACACATAAAAGCAAATAAATTAATTTTAAATAAATAAGTAGAGTTCAGAAAATGTATTGAGTAAATATAAATGATAAGATTAATATTCAATAATATTCAATAAAAATCCTTTAAATATTGACATTTACATCATATTGGTAGCAAGAAATATAGACAACTTAAGACTTTAAAATCTTTTCTTTGAAAATAATCATATTTAGGCTTAAGCTTATATAAGTAAAGATTTATGGCATAATTTCTTTTGGGGGGGATTTGGGTCACATTCAGCAGCGCTCAGGGGTTACTCCTGACTCTACACTCAGAAATAGTTCCTGGCAGGCTAAGGGGACCATATGGGATTCTGTGATTTGAACCACAATTCTTCTGCATGCAAGGCAAATGCCTTACCTCCATGCTATCTTTCCAGCCCCATTGGTATAATATTTGAAGTAAAAAGCATTAAAAGAAAAGCAATAATTACTATCTAAATGAATGTATTACTTCAATTTCATTGAGAATTGGTTGATGACAAGACAGGATTTAAAATTTCATATATGCACTAGGAAAACCTCATGTGAAAATAAATGGACAGATGTTAGAGAAAGTAGACAGAATCTGCAGAGTATGACATAAATCTCACATTTGTGAAGGATGAGGGGAAGGAAGATTGGGTAGGATATAAATTTTTATTTGGAGAAAATTTTCAAGGAAGAGTAAGAACATATACAAAGCCAAGAGGATAAAGAGCTCATAAAATATTTCATGACACAGAGTTCTGTATAATATAAGTACTATGCAGGGAACTCCAAATAACAAGGTAAGAGGAGATAGAGCAGATTGACATTTTTACTGTCACAAAAGACCTTATATACTATGAAGATATTTGAATTTTAACTTGAAAGCAATGGGAAGTCTTTGGATAATAAGGAAAAATAGAACTTATTCAACAGGCGTAGGGTACCTGTTATATACCAGGTAATTTTAGGGCCACCATGAAACTTAGTAGGCACAAACATCAGCACCCTGCTTTAATCAATATTGGTATTGGGATGGAGGGTGTAGCTTTAGAATTAGGCCAATCAATATGTAGAAATGTAAGGATTTGAGGTTGCAAATAAGAAGGATAAGATCCAAATGAACTATAGACCCAACCACTGGCAGGACTCCACTGTATCTCAGCAGAGATAAGGTGGACAAAGGAGAGGCAAACTATATACTGAGGGGTATATTGTCATGAAGCATTTACTCTTCTGCTTCTGCATGTACAGGTTTCACAATGAAAATAAATGCCTCCTTAAGAATGTCTCCTAGAAAAACAAAAAGCCTTCCCTCTAAATTCTGGTAAAAGATAAGGCTGTCCTCTCTCACCACTCCTATTCAACAGAGTACTGGAAGTACTTGCTGTAGCAATTAGGCAAGAAAAATATATCAAGGGAATCCAGATAGGAAAGGAAGAAGTCAAGCTCTCACTGTTTGCAAATGACATGATATTCTACTTAGAAAACCCTAAAGACTCTACCAAAAAGTTTCTAGAAACAATAGATTCATATAGCAATGTGTCAGGCTACAAAATTAACACACAGAAATCAATGGCCATTTATGCACCAATAATGATAGGGAAGAAATGGACATTAAGAAAACAACCCCATTGACATTAGTGTTACACAAACTCAAATATTTTGGAGTCAACTTGACTAAAGACGCGAAGGACCTAACCAAAGAAAACTATAAAACCCTACTCCAAGAAATAAGAGAGTAAACAGAGAAATGGAAACACATACCCTGTTCATGAATTGGCAGGATTAACATCATTAACATGGCAATACTCCCCCAAAGCATTGTACAGATTTAATGTGATCCCTCTAAAGATACCCATACATTCTTCAAAGAAGTGGATCAAACACTCCTGAAATTCATTTGGAACAATAAACACCCTCGAATAGCTAAAGCAATCCTTGGGAAAAGGAATATGGGAGGCATTACTTTCCCCAATTTTAAGTTGTATTACAAAGTAATAGTTATCAAAACAGCATGGTATTGGAATAAACATAGACCCTCAGATCAGTGGAATAGGCTTGAGTTCTCAGAGAATGTTCTTCAGACACACTATCACCTAATATTTGATTAAGGAGCAAGAAATCCTAAATGAAGCAAGGAAAGCCTCTTCAACAAGTGGTGTTGGCACAACTGGTTAGCCACTTGCAAAAAAGTGAACTCAGACCCCCAGCTAACATCATGTACAAAGGTAAAATCCAAGTGGATTAAAGACGTTGATATCAGACCTGAAACCATAAGGTATATAGAACAACATGTAGATAAAACACTCCATGACATTGAGACTAAAGAGCCTGTCTATAGTACAGGTGGGGGGTGGGTGGGGAGGAGGGAAATTTGGGACAATGGTGATGGGAATGTTGCACTGGTGATGAGTGGTGTTCTTTACATGAATGAAACCCAAATACAATCATGTATGTAATAATCAAGGTGTTTAAATAAAATATTAAAAAAAAGAAATCTTCAAGGAGGAAATAGCACTCTCAAAACAAGTAAATGCACAGATAAACAGATGGGAATATATTAAGCTGAGAAGCTTCTGTACCTCAAAGGAAATAATGTCCAGGATACAAGAGCCACCCACTGAGTGGAAGAAACTATTCCCCGAATACCCATCAGACAATGATCTAATATCCAAAATATATAAGGCACTGACAGAACTTTACTTAAATAAAATGGGTGCTTAAATAAAATGGGAGCTCAATGGCCTACATGAACATTTTTTTAAATGGAATTGGGCTTCAGATATGTTTTCTTTCCTTTAGAATGATGTTTTCAAGGCTTATCTTTATTGTAGAGTATATATCTGTACTCATCTCATTGTTGTTGAGTACTATCCCATTATATGACTATATTTTTGTGTGTCCATTAATAAACATTTGTACTGTTTCTTCTTGTGTCTATTATGAATACTGCAATTATGAACATTAATATGCAAGTATTGGTGTTGGTAATTGCTGGTTTTCCTGGGTATGTATTAATGCCAGATGTTCTATGATTGAGTATTTGGGGAGTGGGGAAGAGTGGATTGACTTACACCTGGCTTTGCTCAAAACTTAGTACTGGTTTTGTGCTCAAGAATAACTCCTGGAAGTGCTTATAGGACCATATAGGATGCTGAGGATCAAATTTTGTTAGACTGCATGTAAGGCAAGCAAGCAAGCACCTGATCCACATACTATTTTTTTTTTGGTTTTGGGGTCACACCTGGCAGCCGTCAGGGGTTATTCCTGCCTATGTCCTCAGAAATTGATCCTGGCAGGCTCAGAAAACCACACAGGATGCCAGGATTCAAACTACCATCCTCCTGCATGCAAGGCAAAAGCCTTACCTCTTTGCCATCTCTCCGGGTTCCCCCATACTATTTTTGCAGCTCTTTTAAGTTTAGGTTTACAACGAAACTGCCAGCTTAGTAATTTACATTCCTGCCTGTAATAAATGAGGATTCAAATTTCTCTATATTTTCGCCCACACTTGCTATTATGCTTCTTTTTCAAGACTCTCACTCTGTCTGGTGTGAAGTCTTTCTTCACTGTGGTTTTGTTTCTCCCTGATGACGAAGGACATGGGACATATTCTGAGTATGCCTCTTTTCAATCCTCTTACTACCGAACAATCTCCTTGAAATCTATAGAAACTTGGAAAACAAAACATCTCAATAAGTGGGAGGCTCTGGGCATGACTCTCCTGGTACCTGTCAAATGCTTGGCTTACATCAAAATTATCCTGTAACATCATTGACTTTATCAGGAAAAGATACAAGATTCCAATAAAAACAGGAGGCTTGGAAAGGAGGTCCTTCTAACCTATTTAATTGAGTCACTTTTAGACACATAAAGCCTCACTTCAGACACAGGAAAATAAACTCAGATTTTTAGTTTTGTTTTTCTGAGTTGAGCTTAATTGTCCAATATTTTCCAAGCAGACAATAAAATACTTGCCAAATTATTAGGCTAGCACAGTTAAACTTAAGTGTTTACATATGACTTATTTAGTAGTAGAGTAAATTATAAATGTGTTTGTATCAGCCTTGTCAATAGCAAAATGAAGTTTTTCACCAAAAAGTCATATTGATAGATAATGCTTCTATGACACCAGTCTGAAATCTGATTGAAAGAAAATACCATCTGTGTTTTGATTTATGACAATGTTTAAGAAAAAAAGCTGTTAGACAGCTTTGGAAATATTCAACACACTAAGGATGTTATGCAGCAATTGGTGTGCTATTTTATTACTTGAACGTATTTTAAATATATATGAAATGCATCAAAGTTTAGGGAAAATATTTTTAAGTTGAATTTGTTTTGAATGAGGACAATCATGGGAAATTTAGAAATCAGCTTATTAAAACTTAAGCCAACATTCAGAACAGTTTAATTACAGAGAATCCTTGCAATTAAGCCCTGTAGGAAACTTATCCCTCACTAAAATGTTTCCATATTTTGTTCCTTATTTTTTAGGCCAGCTTCATCAGTCATGAATCTATTGTGAATCACTGAGTTGGAACAAATGTCTCTTAAGTTTAAAAGAAACAGAACTTCTTATAGCTAGTAAGGTATCAATTAAATTTCTGCTTTGTTTTTGAAAAGAGTATTATCACAGTAAGGTTAAAGAAACTGTAAGAGATCTGAAAGTTAAATATCTGTAAAAGTATAGAATGAAAACACATCAAATTCTTGGTTATAAACTAACTTCTGATATTTATACTTATTCTTTCTATATTTCTATATTTTTAATTTTAATATATTTTAAAATATTTTATTTTTAAAATATATTTCTATATTTCTATTATTTCTATATTTATTCTTTCCTTTCTAAACCATTAAATTCTACTTAATTTTAAGCTTTCAGTATTCCCTCACTAAAATATAAATTATATATATATATTGTTTTGTTTTGTTTGGGGGGCACATCTGGCAGTGCTCAGAGGTTACTCCTGTCAGGCTTAGGGGACCATATGGGATGCCGGAGATAGAACCAGCGTCTGTCCTGGGTCGGTAGCATACAAGGCAAACGTCCTATCGCTGTGCTACCACTCCAGTCCCTAAATTACATATTTTATATCTCTTGAGGCATATCCAAAGTGCTCAGGAGCTATTTTTGGCTTTGTATTTGAAGGTTACTTGGGTTAGTCCTGGGATACTGCATGGTGTTCAGATTGAACCCATGCCTTTTAAATGCAAAGCAACACTTCAGACCATGTTAGCCCATGAATTTTCTCAGGCCCATGAATTTCAATTATTGCTAGCAATACATGTAATCTATAAAGGTTGTTATTGTTTTATTTTGAATTTCTGGATAAACCACTACCCTTACCAAAGTAATAGTTATTTCTAATGCTTAATAAATAAAAATTTTTATTGCTCTGCTTTCTCATAGTTTCAAAATAATAAGAAAATTGGAGGAAAGAGAATCAAATGAGAGTTTGTCCAATTGATCCATAAGTTCAAACCTGTCCTTCTAGCCTCAGCTTTGTGGTGCCAAGGCCAGGACCCTGCAGACCACATTTCTGCCTGGCTAGCCATTTTCCTGTCAGATATTGCCATTATGCAGTCTGTAGGGGAGAGTGCTTGGCTAGTGGATGATGAAAAAAAGGCTTGTGCTTTCTGCTGCCTCTTTGCTTTTTGTCTTCTTCCTGTTCCTATGCATCTGCCCCTTCACAACTCTGGTGCCTTCTTATGGCAGCAATTTGAATAGTTCACACTTTTTCCAGCACTTATGGAACCACCCTCATTCCATTTCTCAGACACACCAGCATCATCCAACCTGTGTCTTCCTTCTAGGTTTGGCTACCAACCCCATGGAGTTTCTTCTTCAATTTCAGATACTTCAAGTTGAGAAATGTGTCTCTTCTCCAATTGTTTTCAATGACACTAACTAGAGTTATATATAAGATACTGGAGGTTCCTTTTATTCAAGCTATATTCAAAGCTATAGACACAAAAACTACAAATTTAGCAAATTCAATCTGAAAAATGACATAAAATATATTTTTAATTTTTTCTATAATTAAACATCTTGATTACAAATATGATTGTGATTAGGTTTCAGTCCTGTAAAGAACACCCCCTTCACCAGTGCAACAATTCCCACCACCAATGTCCCAAATCTCCCTCTATCCCACCCCACCCCCACCTGTACTCCAGACAGGCTTTCCAGTTCCCTCATTCATTCACATGATTATGGTAGTTCTCTGTGTAGTTATTTCTATAACTGCACTCACCACTCTTTGTAGTGAGCTTCATGAAGTGAGCTGGAAGTTCCAGACCTCCTCTCATTGTCTCTGAGGATTGTTGCAAAAATGACTTTTATTTTTCTTAAAACCCATAGATGAGCGAGACTATTCTGCGTCTCTCTCTCTTTCCCTCTGACTTATTTCACTCAGCGTGATAGATTCCATGCACATCCATGTATAGGAAAATTTCATGAAAATGTCATCTCTCCTGACTGCTGCATAATATTCCATTGCGTATATGTGCCACAGTTTCTTTAGCCATTCATCTGTTGAAGGGCATCTTGGTTGTTTTCAGAGCCTAGATATTGTGAATAGTGCTGCAATGAATATAGGGGTGAGGAAGGGGTTTTTGTTTTGTATTCTTGTATTCCTAGGGTATATCCCTAGGAGTGGAATAGCTGGGTCGGATGGGAGCTCAATTTCCAGATTT
>PVKC010033595.1:0-14164 GCA_004027635.1 Crocidura indochinensis | reverse complement strand
AACTAACAATCCTAACCATTGTTAGTGGAGGCAAGTGGCTCCAACTCTCCTCATTTCTCGTGGGTGTGTCAAAATGGTCCAACAACATTGGAAAACACTTTGGCAATTTCTAATAAAGTCAAACATACACCTACCTACCAAGATCCAGCCATTTTAGCACTCAGCATTTGTCCTCAAGAGAAATTGATACATTTATTCATACACACACACACACACACACACACACAAAATACTTTCTCCAAAATAGCCTCAAAACAGAAAGTACTAAACATCCATCAGTAGGAAAATGGAGTAGAACATAGTAGTTTGTTTATATGAACTACAACACAGCGATTTTTTTTTTATAATAGACCAGGTTAATGAGACATACAACAAAGTGAGTGAATTTCAAAAACATGTTGAAGCCAGAAGCAAACACACATTTAGACAGAATGCTTTTATTTTTATGAAATTCAAGAACAAGCTAAATTAAGATATGATGGTATTGATGATATGTTATTTCTGGGTGAGGTTCAGAGAGAACTTTTTAACCCAGAACAAACTTGTGGACATTTACTGGGAAGGATAAAAATGTTCTATATATTCATCTGGGGTGGTGGTTGATCAGATGTATATGCATGTAAACAGACACGATTCCTCTATGTTGACGTGTGATTAATGGATGAAAAGAGTGAGGAAAAACACTCCTAGATGTAGCTTCACATCTATCTTGAAATTCAAACCAGGGGACCTTAAAAATGATACATATTTATAGTGAAATATTGGTGTTTGGACAACAAGTTTCAAATCCTTGTTGCAATTATTGCTATGAATCAACTACAAAGGATACTGGTGTAAATTAGTTGCTTTCTTATTCTAATAATTATGCAAATAAATTATGTCAACTGGACATAGTAGTAATGACCAGTCCTTTATCTTTAGGCATCCCTGGCTCTGAAGGCTAAGCAGAGATGACACTTTAAGGACTTGAACTTTCATTCTCTAAAGCATTTTTACTCCCAAAATTGGTCCTGGTCACACAGAGCTTGAATATTAAGAAAACTAAATATAGTATTAACTGGAGCCCTTTTTATATCCTAAACCATCTTCTATACAAACTCAAGAGCCTAAACTCTAGTGTTGCAGCAGATAGAAGAAGCAACATTGACTCTTCTGACCTAACCTCAAAATTGAGAAGCTCATGTTGTTGTTATGGTGAGAGTTCAAGGGAAGGGCACTGGGTTAATAAGTTCATTTCATTGGCTGTCTTTAATTTAGCCCATCAAAAAGATAGTAAAAATCAGTAATAGAATGGCTGAATGTTGGATAGCCCCATGATGCTGTTCCTAAACCATATAGTAGATGGAACCCCATAGAGCAACTGCTCCAAGTATTTTCCTTGAAGAGAAAGCTTCAGAGACACAGCTTCAGGGATGGGAGACAGCACAAAGGAGAGGCACCATCTCCCCTTGATTTGTGGTTACTCTCGGGCTTGACTCTGGGCCATTCTTTTTCCCTTACAAAGAGCTCAGGTTAAGAGATATTCAATTATTAATATCACTCATTCTGATGCTCTCTAGACTCCTAATCCCTAATATATATTTAACTTCTTGGGCAACTTTTATCCTCTTGAACATCATCTTTTATATTCATGGCTTTTCTTCCCTGCACATTTCCCAGTTCTTCCTGTCCTATATAAGTATTCTTGGAATGGAATAAAGTGTCTCTGGTCATCAGCCTGGGACCCAGACAGCAGTTCTTTCCCAGTCATCAGCTGGAAATGGTCCCAAACACACCAAGGAAATAAAAGTTGACCATCTCTGGCCAAATGGGTCTGTACAGCAAGAAAAGTGAGATAGTAGCAAGTTAAAGGAAGACCCAGCAAGGCAATACTTTATTTGTTCCATTGCCTAGACCTAGATACATATAGGACAGCTGAAATTCTCACATACATGCCCATACATATGACCAGTATCTAAGGAAAGCCAAGCATATAGGAAACTGCTGGTATACAGTCTTAGAGAGGCCCAGAGGTAGGTTACAGAGCAGCAAGACACAGTGCAAGGATATAGGTTCCTAGGGCCCAGCAGCAGGTTTCAAACTAGGTTTGAATAAGAACTACATCAGGCTGCATCAGGACAAGACCAGGCCATCATGTCATGAGGAAAGAATACAGTGAGGACTAGCTCTAGGACATTGGAATTTGGATTGTCATCAAGTGACAGAATGTGTTAGGATTTTGCACCTGGGTAGAAAGAGAAGATTGCATATCAGTGAAGGATCTGGACCCACCTACTGAATGAAACTGTACATTAAACTTCTTAAATATCTGAGATTTGTCTAAAATTATTTTTTTTTGTTTGTTTTTGCTTCTTTTTCCTTTGGTCTTGGGACCACACTTAGCTGTACTTGCAATCACTCCTGATCTGTGCTCAGGGATCCTATTTATTGCTGCAAGGGATCTAACTCCGGTCAATTGCATGTAAGGCAAGTGCATTATCTACTATATCTCTGGCCCCTGTATGCACATATTACATACAATTCTCAGGAATTCATAAACTCAGGAATAAATCTATTTTTTAATTAATATTCTCCAGAGTTGGGAGAGAAAATTATACAATTTTCTTATGGAATTAAGGTCAATCACATATAAAATGGGGAAACTGTCAACAGAAAATAAAATACAGAATTCCATATACAGAGGTCCAAGGCATATTACTTATCAATTCAAATCCCTAACTGCCTAATCATTTTTCTCTAAATAAATGTGTCAACTTTTTTAAGTCTTTAAAACCTTTGGTTGAGTACCAGGCTGTTACCCCACTCCCATTCCTCCTGTGTAATCTTGTCTGCTAATAGTCCTCCCATTTCTGGGAGGGGTCTTTGGTAGATAACAAAAGGCTTTGGCCAGAAGGCAAAATGGATTTGCCTGGATGGAGAATGGAGAAGGAAGCTGGAGGATATCTCTGAGGGACAAGGTACAATGCAGGGCTGAATGGGAATCCAGCATAAATGGTTATGATAGGCCACACATGTTGGCTAGAGCATAAATAAAGCTGATATTTCTTGGAGCCTGTTTGTGGATGATTTCCTTCCCTCTACCTGAACCTACTGACCTGCCAGCTGAGGGGTTAGAGACACGTGTCCTGGGATGGCAGAGAAAGGCCCCTCCATGCATCCCATCACCATCCAGCTCCATCCAAAGGGCCTCCTCTATTATTTAATGCAACACCAGGCTACATTTTTTTCTTGTTCTGAGGTCCTTGATAGAGTAGAATTTCTGAAGCATCTAAGAGAAACTAGTTAAAACCACTTCTTGAGCTTAATCCCTCTAGAGATACATGATGCCTGCATTGTTATAGCTCCAGAGGTATCTCTGACACAACTTTACAGAAAAAATCTGGTTTATACTCTTGCAATACTGAAAAGCATGAATGAAACATACCTATTACTTGAGAGTTGAAGCAGCAACATTAAATGGCCATTCTAGCCATTTAGAAAATTATTTATGATAGTTAAGGAATTTTTTTTTTTAAAGCATGTTGCAAGGGGCCCGGGAGATAGCATGGAGGTAAGGCATTTGCCTTTCATGCAAAAGGTCATCGGTTCGAATCCAGGTGCCCCATACGGTCCCCCGTGCCTGCCAGGAGCAATTTCTGAGCATGGAGCCAGGAGTAACCCCTGAGTACTGCCGGGTGTGACCCAAAAACAAAAAACAAACAAAAACCACTTCTTGATTTTAATTTGTATGCGTATTTGTATATCATAATATAAAAACTTATTGAAGGGGGCCGGGCAGTGGTGCTGGAGGTAAGGTGCCTGCCTTGCCTGTGCTAATCTAGGACAGACCGCGATTCGATCTCCTGGTTCCCCATATGGTACCCCGTGCCTGCCAGGCGCGACTTCTGAGTGCATAGCCAGGAGTAACCCCTGAGCGTCACCGGGTGTGGCCCAAAAACAAAAACAAAAAAAAACACTTATTGAAAATCATAAGTTTTAAAAATAGACCCTTGTTACAGTCATGAATTCTAGAGTGATGTTTCATGCATAATAATACTCAATATATGCTACTGAATGAATATAATTCTTGATTGTAATAAAAATTTTAGTTATTAATTTTTGGCTGTTACTTGAGATTTATGAAATCACAATTTCTGATAGCCAGTTTTTATAACTTCCATTACACAATATTATTCCCACCATTTTTAAAATATTGGCATGGCAGATTAAACAAATAATCACATGTTTTTAACAAGCCATCAAACTTAATAATCTATCAGCATTACTAAGAGTTAAAACACACACTTTAGTTCCCCTTAGATTTTCTGATTTGGGGTTGTTGGGTGAGCCAGGGAATTTTCATTTTAACAGATTCCTGGTGATGCCACTGCTTATACCTATGTGTTAATGTTAAAATAATGCCAACAGTCAAACCAAGGTAAGTACCTGCTGACTTTGACACGAAAATTTTCGCAGGTGATTGTGTTCACTGATTTTTCTCTTTAATGCCTCCATATTCAGTGTTTCATTGAATTTTGTCTCTGAGTTTCCAGTTGGAGGTTTTTCTCAGAAGTGATGTTCGTTGGGTATTCACTCATATTTAAAATTGAAGCATCAGAAGGTAAACTGATAACTTCCTGGTGCCTTCACAACTAGCTTTAAGTACCTTTGTCGATCAGATTTCCCCATGGTAAGTTCTATGAGAAAGGCATTATGAAATGAATTTCTTTAGCCATTTCTACAGCGAGATTGTTAGAGGAAAGAGGGATAAGAATGGAGGGAAAGAAAAGAAGTCAAGAAAACCAAGTCCCATCTTGTAAGGAAACTGGGACAAAGAACAGGAAGCTGGATTTTTAGACCTTCTTTGTAGAAACAAACCTCCCAAGGAGAATGAAAATTTCATAGACACTGCTTTGATAATGCAGAAGACAAACCTCAGGAGCAGAGATAGATACATGCTTCTTCAAAATTAAGACTCCTTTATAAAAGAGACCTAGCATCAGGTTAATGTAGCAAAATAATAGAGATTTGGGGACAGGTGCATTAAAATGATCAGGAAAATTTAAAGGAACTGGACCCATTACATACTCAGAGAATACCTGTATATTTTCTCTGAGTGGCTGAGGGGTTTTGCATTCATAACTCAATGAAAACATTTTTTAATTGTTTTATCCTCAGCTATATTCAGACTCCTAGTATCTAGTGTCCTATCATTTTTAGTTTCCCACAGACTGAACTCTCTTATCTACTACTGGGTACATATCTCGGTTTGGTAGATTGAGCCAGCATTCAGCAGTCAGATCATGCAATGTTTTGCGGTGATAAGTAAATAACCTCCTACTGCAGAGGATGTTGAGAGAATCAGAAAAACCTGTTGTGATGGTAAGCGCTGAAGTAGATTATCTTTGACTCACACCTAAGAGCCAAAAGCATATTATTGATGAGAAACAGGCTCTGGCAAGCAAGGATATTACATTCCCTGGCTCCCAGGCTGCTGTAGCATGAACCTAGACTTGAACTTTCATAGACACAATCACACCACACCTATCTATATTTTTTTCACACCTGGGAATTTATTTCAGAACCCCAGAAGGTGAACTTGGGTGTCAACTGATTTAGAGATTCTACTGTGGGTTATGAAAAGAAAACCAGAAATCCAATAAATAATAGATATGTCATTCATCTTGTTGTATAGAATACTGAAAATCTCAGTAGTTCAAACATAAAGAATATTATTACTCAGATTGTTTTTTGAGCATTAGAACCCATTATCATTGATGGTTTATTTTCTAAATCCCTTTAACTTCTCTGATGATGAAATAATGTTTTTCAATAGTAGAAAATTCTCCAGGTTGATATTGTTATTCCTAAACCAAATTTACAACATTATTTCATTGAACAGAACATCTAGTGCATTTGAATTTGAAGAGATGTGTTTCTAGATAAAATAATACTATTAAGAGCAGTTTTGTTATAATTAAATATATGATAATTATACTAGTAATTATTAACTATATAATTTGGGTATAATTTAAATGTGAATAATATTCACATAACAATATTTTAAAGGCAATAGCTGTAAAAGTAGAAGCTATAATGCTTACTATACTCTAGTCTGAATCAATTTAATTCCCTTTTCACTATCCACTGCCAATTCTACCCAGAATACCAAGTCTTTATCCTATTAATAAAGTACTTTATGGAAAGTATTTTATCAACTTTAGTTTAATTATCTCATTATCCTGTGAAAAATGAAATATTACTAAATATTACCAACTATTCCTAATCGGGTTTTCTTGGATAATAGATTAAGCTTAGACCAGCAAGTGCAATTAAAACTTTATAAAATTTATTATATTATGATCTATATTATTTGATATTATTTTCATCATTTATATGATATTTTATATTATAAGTATCATAATTTCATAGAGGTACTCCTTGTTCTTTGTTCAGTGGTCACCCTTGGCAATATTTAGGTAGTGTTGAGGATTAAACTAGGATCTTCTGCATGCAAGACCAATGCTTTCAAAGTACATCCTGTACTGTCACTCTGGCTTAGGGAAAATTTTATTTAAAAAAATTAACTAACCCATAGTTTTCCTGCTTTGACTAACTGCTGACAGTGCTACTCTTGGGGTTTTCTTACAAAGAAAGTTATGACTCATTTCTTTGTTCCTCACTATTGTCCTTTCTTCTTCTTAATAGTGCTAGAAATGTCAGAAAAACAGATTGAATGGATTGGGATGGTATGAAAGAATGGAATGAATCTGTCTATCTTTCACAACCTCCAATTGGAAGTCATCAGTAATCTTCATGAGAACTAAAAGTAAAATTAAAAAATAAAAATAATGGAATCCCTAGTATTATCAATAAAAAGTCACTCAGCACTTCTTGGGGATTTTTGTAGCATGAGGAGGAAGAAGGGACAATACATAGGTCTAGATAAACAATGTATGATGAGAGGAACAAAGGGAGGATTAAAGGATTATTGTTCTCAATCAGAGAAGGGGTCAAAGGAAGAAAAGTCTGAATTCTGGGCTTAAGATGTGTGAGAATAAAATCACTTCTTATCCAGATGTGTCAATTATTTCTTTTTCAAAATATTATTTTTCTTGATGACAAAGACATTACCAATTGTGTTACAAAAGCAAAGGCAATGGACTAAAACAAGACAGAACATAATCATGTTTGCTGCTTAATTTTGTGTATGTAACATTATCTTTTTTATTTTCTATTAATCAGAGGCCTTCAGCTAACCAAAGACACATTCCAGTTAACAATGAATGAAAAATGTTTTTCTTACAAAGGAGCTTCTACATGAATGACTACATACAAAGACTAACACTCAGGATCAGCAGTAGAAAAGCTATCACTAAAAATTGAAGGTAAATACCTATAAGTAAAAGGAGAGAGCAATGCATTACAGAATACATAACATGGGGTAGGTATATTAATTCCTCTCTCTTTCTGGAACACAGACAATTTAAGATATTATCTCTGCTTGAGATTTTTGACTAAAACTACTTTATTTTCCTGCTCTATATTGTCACTTCTACTTTCACCAATCTTAGCAATGACTCAAAGAAAATGGGAATGTTTTAATATTACCTTGTGAGTTTTCAAAGTGGTGGTCTTAGATTTAGTCATTTGCAGGAATCACTTATTGAACTGAGCCAAGCCCTTTTTATTCACAGTTATGGTTTGTTGTGTTGATTTAGGCAGCCAACTAAGAGTCAACTTCCATCCTCCCTGTGTGTTCAGAACCGAGAATGTTCACCACAGCTGATAACTAAGAATGAACAGGTCCGAAGCTGATGGCCAGAGACACTTTATTCCATTTTAACAATGCGACAGGGCAAGAGGACCTGGGATACATGTTGTGTTTATGGAAGGGCCACAGACATAACAGAATAGTCAAGGGGATGTGAAGTAACACGGAGAAGATAAGAATAAACAATGAGATTTAGGAATGTTTCAAAAGTGACACAGTGGGCAATAAATATAATCTGCAATCTCCCTTAACTGAAGTTCTCTGTGAGGGAGAAAGGACAGCACTGATTCGAGCCTGAGAGTAACCTCTAATGATGGAGAGATGGCACCCTTCTTTGTGGTGTTCTTCCTCATCTCTGAAGCTGTTTCTCTGAAGCGTTTGCCTCTAGAATTCCTAGAGCAGATGCTCTACAGAGTTCCCCAGAACAATTGATCTACAGGGTTCCATCTACCAGTTGTTTTGAAAACATCACAGGGGCAATTAAAAAATTCACCATAGTGAAAAGAATCAGGTTAAAACTGGCAAAAGATTAAAACCCTAGGGTCTGGTCTTTTAACAGCCGGGTACAAACCTTCTATTTTATTTCTCCCACTGAAATCCTTTAGGCTGCGCTTGTGTTTTCAAGAAAAAATATACCATAACACACAGTATTGTCAACCAGGGAATGCCATCTTAACTTTGGTCTTCAGATTCTTTATTAAAAGTTGAGAGTATTAAAATAAAATAAAATAAAATAAAAGGGGCAGGCATGGTGGCGCTAGAGGTAAGGTGTTTGTCTTGCCAGTGCTAGCCTAGGACAGTGTCCCATATGATCCCCCAAGCCAGGAATGACTTCTGAGCTCATAGCCAGGAGTAACTCCCGAGCGTCACCGGGTGTGGCCCAAAAATAAAAAAAAAAAAAGTTGACGGTATAAAGAAAACTGCCTACCTATGTAGTTAGCCAGTAGCAAGCATATAAAATTGTTTATATAATATCCCAAGAACACACAAAAACAGTCACTATTTTCAGGCAAAACATTCCAAGAACTTAATTAGTGCTTATCTCCTAAGAATAGTGGTGTGGTGGATACCTAAACCTTTTTTTTTATGAGGTATAAAGATATTTTATGAAAAGTAAAAATATCACTCCTACTTACCAACAGTGAGGAAGATTCTTCTTGGTCCTGAACACACAGAGAAGATGAAAGTTGACTTATTGTATGTCTGTATGACCAGCATAAAATTAAAAAATGAGCAATTTATAAAACTATAATAAATATCCAATGGTTTCTATAAAGCATCAACCTGGGTTCCATATCAACTTGGAAATATAGGCAACATGATTAATAGGGTGTGGGAGGCCAGTCTGTGAAGTTAGCCTAGCCCATCAGCCCATGTTTGAGATCTATCGGGTTGAGAATGGAGGGTGAATGAAGGAACAGAGCAGTGAAAAGACATAAGGTTCATCTATATTAATCTCCTTCAGAGTTTGAGGGGTGGGGGGAGGAATCCTGTACTCAGGAGCTTCAAATATTAACTATCGAAACACTCAAATTACTTTCAATACACCTATTATCCAGTTTAGAACTTACAACTCTTAGACAGTTTTTATTTATCTTTGCCTCTATCCAGTTTTTCATAACACTTTGCAGTTATTCCTAGAGAGCAGATCATTTGAATGCATAAGCATGTCATTAGAACAAAAGGAACATTTAGAAAAGAACAATTGGGGGGCCGGGCGGTGGCGCTGGAGATAAGGTGCCTGCACTAACCTAGGACGGACCACGGTTCGATCCCCCTGTTCCCCATATGGTCCCCCGTGCCTGCCAGAAGTGACCTCTGAGCGAATAGCCAGGAGTAACCCCTGAGAGTCACCGGGTGTGGCCCAAAATCCAAAAAAAACAAAAAAGAAAGAAAAGAACAATTACCCCTTTAATCTAAAACAGCATTTAAAAATAAAGGTACTGTGTCAATTTCTTTCTTTAATATACTAACCTATTGTATTTTTCTCATTTTTTAAAATAATTTGATGCACCATCCTTCATAAATACTCTCTATTTGTTTTTATGTCTGTTATTTCCTTTGAAATACGAGAATGAATATTGTCTGCCTTTATCTCTGTCTGCCTGTTTCTTCTTTTTTACAAAGAAAAGAAAGGACATTTGTAAACCAGAAAGGGTTAGAGGACTTTCACCATGAACTCTCTGATTTAGTTCAGGAATCATCAAAAACAAAATTGGCGCAGTAGTCACATAGTCTACAGCCTTTTTGTTAGAGCAGTTCATGCTAAGACACACATACATTTCAATTACAGACAAATAAAGCTTCTTTGCAACTTAAGAAATATTTAGGTTATGTTGTGAGAGGTTCTATTTAATTGTTCATTGGACATACTACTTTATTCATATGATCTGAGGTGTTGCTAGAGATTCCAGTCAAAAGAAAAAGCCTCTGCTCTAGTAGGATGTGCAATCTATTGAGAGAGATATATATGCTTTCCATCCATAGTTATCATGCCAGTCTAGAACTTACATGGAATTTAACTCTAGGAGGTAAGATAGATTAAAAGTATTCCAGGAGCCAGAGTAATAGCACAGTGGGGAGGGCATTGCCTTGAACTTGGCTTCAATCCCCTGTATCCTATATGGTCCTGACTCTGCCAGGAGTAATTTCTAAGCACAGAGCCAGGAGTAATCAATCCCTAAATGCCACCCAGAGCTGTCAGAACAAACAAACAAACAAAATCCAAGCTGCAATAATTTACATGGTGGTTGTGAAGATCAAACAGATCTTCAAGTAGACAATTCAGTTTTGGATCTCTGTCAGAGAATTTGCAAGGTTGAACACCACCAAGGGGAAATTTTTAGATGAGAGGGGAGATCCATACTTTAAGATATCACCAAGTTGAGTAACCATTGATAAATGACCGAGGATCTATAATTAAGCATTTAAGAAGTAAATAAACTTACACCGCAGAGAAACTGTATTGCTTTTAGGTGAGATATTACCTTGTACACAAATTGAGAAAGGAGGCCTTATAAGTGATGTGAACTTTTGTTTTATATCTTTAAAAATGATTTATAATATTTTACAAAAATCACTCTGTCCATACACAGTCTAGTTGCTTTTGATTTAGAGTTAAGAAATCTTAACTTGATTATGATAAGAAATGAATATTATTTAGTAAGTGAGGGAGAAAAGGCACCTGCGTGGAGAGAAAGCATTTTCCACAAAATCAATTTAGAAAACCGAAGTTTTGATGTTATGCATTGTGCTCCATCAAGGCTTAACATGTTTTTCTAGCTATGTGCACGCCTATGGTCATCCTCAAAGTGCTTAATACAAAAGTCAGGATATGAAAATTATCCAAATACCCAATGCAGATGAATAGATAAAAATGTGTGGTATAAACTAGTTGGAATATTACAACACACTTACAAGAAAAGCTGAAACCACTGAATGGAACTGGAGAGTATTATGTTAAGCAAAATGAGTCAGAGAGAGAACAAATACTGGATGTTTTCATTCATCTGTGGAATACAGAGATACAGAACAAGAGGATAGTCACTAAAAAACAATGACAAACCCCTTAGACTTAGATAATAAATCTTCTTATTAAATGGAGGTAGGGGATGGTAGTGGTTCAGAGATCTGACACAAGAAAAGTGTTGGAAAGTCACGGGCACTCTTGTGATGAGGTACAAGTTTTCCATCAATGCTATAAACTAGCACCTTTGTAACCACATTACCTTAAGTATAATACAATGAATGAAATATTTTTAAAAGTAGTGTTGTAATGTGAAATTTTAATCAATTAATCTCATACAAAAGCATGGAAAAGGACCCCTTGTAATAGTACAATATTAGGCTGTAAACAATTTAATTTAGTAAAGTGAAAAAAAATGACAATAGTGATAACCATCTCTGATCCCAGATATCCAGTAAGCCAACAATTAGAATAATTTTATCCCCTACTTATATAAACTACATATGCCTCTTACAATATTAGATTTGCTTCCCTAAATCAAAGGTGTGGTATCAAAATTTGGAGGTTAAAATGTGGCATTGTATGGTTGGACCTTTTAGGTTTGTTCCTCACTCCTGGAAAGTTTGTTTCTTCTTTCTTTTTTTTTAATTTCTTGTTTTTATTTTGTTTTGTTTTTGGGTCACACCCAGCAGTGCTCAGGGGCCACTCCTGGTTCTATTTTCAGAAATCACCCCCGGCAGGCACAGGGGCCATATGGGATGCCAGGATTTGAACGACCATCGTTCTGCATGAAAGGCCTTAACCTCCATGCTATCTCTCCGGCCCTTGTTTCTTCTTTCTTTCTTGCTTGTTTACTTTCTTTTTCTTGCTTCCTTGCTTCCTTCCATGCTTCCTTCCTTCTTTCCTTCCTTCCTTTCTTCCATCTTTCCTTCCTTCTTTTTCTTTCTTCCTTCCTCTTTCTTCTTTCTCTTTTTCTTTCTTCCTTCCTTTCTTCCTTCTCTTTTTTCTTTCTTGCTTCTTTTCTTTCTGTCTGTCTTTTTTCTTACTTTCTTCTTTCTCTTTCTGTCTGTCTGTCTTTCTCTGTCTTTCTTACTTTCTTTCTCATATTCTATTTTGTAGCTAGAATGTAAATAGAGTATTGGACTAACTTTTATTAACAGGTATATTAGGATTTTGTGCCTGTAGGAGTGAATTTATTTTTGTTTGTTTGCTTTCTACCTTCTTGATTGTATGTGAGCTATGTGCTTGGGATACTAAGTGACTTTACTTGGGCTTTAAAAGGATCTTTTCAAAATATTCTTTTCAAGAAATGATAGAGGATAGTGAGTTTTAAACTAGCACAATTGGTACAACATCTTGGGAGAAAAGGTGAGCATAATTATGGCATTTAAATGGGAATTCTAGCTATAATTGTACAAACATGATACTTTAATTTTACCTTCTTGAATATGCTATTTTAATCCTAGAAAAACATATCCCATGCACTCACACACATAAGACCACCATCTTAAAAAAAGGCATTTGATTTCATTGAAGTAGGCATTTCTGTGTTTTATGCTTTGTATTCCACTTATTTCTATGTAAGTCCTGAAAAATAATGAATATACTATCCTCACAAACCATTATACATTAAGCCATAGCTACATTAACAATGAAAATTTATATTTTAGCAAGTCATATGTATAAACTTTATAATACAATGTAATTTATAGCATAACATTTTAGACATATTGAAATTAAATTTTATTTCCCCAGATTCACCTTAAAAGTTATCTGTATGTATATACCTATAAACAAGTTTTAAAAAAACCTGCTCTGTTCTTTGACTTAAACCCTACTACAATTATGTTTATAATCATGATGCTTAAATATATTATTAAAAAATAAAAACTAAAATATATATAAGAACTTAAAAAATAATGAATTTTATCAAAATATTAAAAAAGAAAAATTCCATTCAATATGAAAACAGGTAAATCTAAAATAATAGAATGACATGTATATGAATTCACCATTTTCCCTATTTTAGATATTACATTTGACTCTTACTGTATTAAATATGCTTTCCCAAATCAAAGGTGTTGCATCCAAAATTTTTTAATTTTTATTTTATTTAAACACCTTGATTACATACATAATTGTGTTTGGGTTTCAGTCATGTAAAGAGCACCACCCATCACCAGTGCAACATTCCCATCACCATTGTCCCAAATCTCCCTCCTCCCCACCCAACCCCCGCCTGTACTCTAGACAGGCTCTCCACCTACCTCATA
The DNA here is from genome assembly GCA_004027635.1 of Crocidura indochinensis. Taxonomy (NCBI): domain Eukaryota; kingdom Metazoa; phylum Chordata; class Mammalia; order Eulipotyphla; family Soricidae; genus Crocidura; species Crocidura indochinensis. The sequence continues at coordinate 672 of PVKC010033595.1, read as the reverse complement.
CATTCTCATTATTAGGACAGTTCAAACTGTAGTTATTTCTCTAACTAAATCATCACTCTTTGTGGTGAGCTTTATGAGGTGAGCTGGAGCTTCCAGCTCTTTTCTCTTTTGTGTCTGAAAATTATTATTATTGCAAGAATGTCTTTCATTTTTCTTAAAACCCATAGATGAGTGATACCATTCTGCGTTTTTCTCTTTCTCTCTCTGACTTATTTCACTCAGCATGATAGATTCCATGTATATCTATGTGTAGGAAAATTTCATGACTTCATCCCTTCTGACAGCTGCATAATATTCCATTGTGTATATGTACCACAGTTTCTTTAGTCATTCGTCTGTTGAAGGGCATCTAGATTGTTTCCAGAGTCTTTCTATGGTAAATAGTGCTGCAATGAATATAGGTGTAAGGAAGGGGTTTTTGTATTGTATTTTTGTGTTCCTAGGGTATATTCCTAGGAGTGGTATAGCTGGATCATATGAGAACTCGATTTCCAGTTTCTGGAGGAATCTCCATATCGCTTTCCATAAAGGTTGAACTACACGGCATTCCCACCAGCAGTGGATAAGAGCTCCTTTCTCTCCACATCCCCGCCAACACTGTTTGTTCTCGTTCTTTGTGATGTGTGCCATTCTCTGTGGTGTGAGGTGGTACCTCATAGTTGTTTTGATTTG
>PVKC010033594.1:0-13931 GCA_004027635.1 Crocidura indochinensis | reverse complement strand
TTTACTCCTGGCTCCATGCTCAGAAATCGCTCCTGGCAGGCACGGAGGACCATATGGGGCACCAGGATTCGAACCGATGACCTTTTGCATGAAAGGCAAACACCTTACCTCCATGCTATCTCCCGGGCCCCTAGTTTTATTTTCGATTTCATCAATTAAAAGATAAATCTTGGCTTTAGATAAAAAATAAGCTTCCCAATTTTGCCCTTAATGTGCCTGTCAACATTTTACTGTCCTGCTTCACATCTCCTACTTTCAAACCCTTGCCATATTATGTAGTCTGTAGTCTCCTATAGGATCCGATAGTACAGTCTAGGATTTTTCATGTTCAGTTTCCACACAGATTATAGAATGGTCTATATATATACAAATCCAAACATGCCATTTCTAGATTATAAAGTTCTAAATAGCTCAACATATCACTGTGGTTCAATCAAAATGTTAACATAACAATGAAACAAAAACTAAGTCTGAGAAATTCAACCAAAATTCATGTTATTCTTTCCTACATATTACAATCACAAAGCAGGAGCACTTTCAATGTTGTGGCTATGTTATGGCACTTTTTTTTTTGACTAGGTCCAGTTTGTTAAGCTTGCTAAGTCTTTCTAAAAGTTAGTGGTTTTTATCCCATAACTTTCTCTGAAATGTTTATTCCTATTTCTTGCTATAAGGGTGATCTAGTTATTTACATAATACCTTGTATATATCTCAAAATCATTACATATTCTCAATAAAGCAACAGTATCAACACCATCAATTAAGTGGGCTTTTACCAAACTATTCTGCTGAGATCTATAATAAAACAGATAATGCTCATTTTTATTGATTTCAATACCAAACTTAATGCCTGGCATAATGTCTAGAAGATGCTCAATAATTGCTTAATTAAGAAATATTTTAATTGCATAGTCTGCCAGAAAATATGCTTTCTGGTCAATTATAAGATGCCTTCTTGAAATTACTCACATTCATCACCTGATTTATATTTTGCTTTGAGTTTAATGTGAAGCCATCAAAGTCATAGGAAACTTATGCAAAAGCTGTATAGATTTCATGAAAGTTTGCCTTGCTACGCTTTCCAATAGACAGTTTGGATGGAATATTTTTTAGTAAGTTCTTTCAACCATGGTGAATATGTAGAATTAACCAATTAACTATGGTATATTTAAATAAAATATCTCACCAAATTCTGAAAAAAGCAGAATTATTTGCTAAACACAACTGACACACACTTTAGGAAAATTATTCTTTGTAAATAAGATATTGAAAATTATGTGGTTAAAGGTAAGAAAGGGAATATAATTCAAGCAGTGATTAAAATATACAAACTAAATAGAACACATAACAGTTTTTGCATACCTTCAATAATTATTACATAACATGAGCTCTGTAAGATAAAGATCAAATGAATCCTTTTACAGTCTGTGGGATTAAAATTCATACAAGTTGTAGTAAAAAACAATTAATATTTTAAACAATAAGTGGTATTCTTGTTTGAAGCTCTCATTTTTAACATATCTATTAATAGTAATATTATTATATTATTGCCCACATTTTATAGATTACATTGTTTAAAAACAAAATTTTATTCTTAGGTAATGAATAAGAGCATAGTAATTTTTGAAAATATTTTAATTTAAGGAAAATGATTATTTTTAATTGTAATGAATCTACTTGTGTAAACAACTATTATGCATTTTAAGCAAAGCTTCTAGGGTTTTATAATTTTTATAATTTGAATTATAAATCTTTCACAGTTATATTTAAGGTAAATAGTGACAGTGAATTAGGGCAATTCCCACCATCACCTCTATTCCCTGCATCCCATACCATAAAGTTTCTTGAACTTTATTCCATTTCTTTCCCTTAAATAACTCATTTTCAGTTCATTATTTATTGCTCATTCTTATTGACAAAGAATAGGTTTCCTAAATTCTATAGAAACTGAATTTTAGATTATAATAAGATCATATTGCCCTTGTCAGAATTTGCTGGATATGTCATTTAAACATTTAGTTAAATAATCAGGGAGGAGAAAAAATGGTATTATTGAAGATAGAAGCTAAGGAGATCAAAGAGTATTGAAGGGTATGGAATTCATAGGATCAGATAGCCTTTTGAGAAATAATGGGCAGTAAGGGTTATATGAGATAAGTTCAGCACGGTAGTCATTTCTATTTCATTTCAAGTTATTGACTGCCTTGGGGAAAAATAAACTAAAGAACACATACAAACAAATTTGAAAAGTGTTGCTTTTTCTTGTATAATTCTAGTTTTTATATTTTATAAGTCCTTGTAACTACCACCGTTAGAATCACTACTCTTATAAAGATTGACTACTATAAATTTTCATTGTATGTGACTTGAAATGTACATGCCAGAGAACAATAATGACATAAAACAAGAGTAGCAGAGAGCTTTTGAATAGATTCTTGGAAGAACCATACATGTTTTAAGGTAAGTTTCTTTAATCTTAAGAGTTCACTCTAAATACACATTGTATGGAAAGTGTAATCTCTGTCATATTTTTTTCTCTATTGGGTAAAATTGAGATACCTCCAACCATCTCATTAATTATGAAAGAAACTACACTCAACTTCCAAGATTTTCTTTATTTTTCTCCTCTTTTCCTGATTCTTAACATTCTTTGCTTTAGGAACAATTAATTCTTCTTGATTATTGTCATTGCCATTTGTTGACTTAATATTTTAATTATTTAATATAGTTGAAATATAGTTTTTGATTATATTTTGATGTAAGAAATTGCTTCACCTTCATAATACCAAAGTGCTAAGAATTATTGCCACTGAAATCCTTCTAAGTCATTTCTTCCTCTCCTCTGGTCTCTCCCTACTGCAAAATAATCTCAATTTGATATAAAAAAGCTTTTATTATAATTTGACTGTCAAATAGTATATGTAATCTTCATAGTAAAGCAAAATACTTTACATCTTATAACCAAATTGCATTTATTTAATACTTATATCAGAGAAAACTATACACAATAGAAATGACAGTGTACTCAATCTCAGGATGGTAGACTTTGCATGTTGATCTTAATATATTATAGTCTATTTATAAAATAAATTATAGGGAATAGAGTCACCAAATTAAACAGCAGTAAAATGAGGTGTGGAAACAAATTTTTGGCTTAAGGAAGATGCTATGTTAAAAGCAGCTTGCTATGTAAATATATTAGTCAGTAAAACAGTGAGCAAAACAGTAACTGGGATAATCAATGTAAAATTATAATGCTTAGTTGGAAATGCTGAAGGAGAAAATTAACTGATCAGGTATAGTAGTATACATTCCAGAATGAAAATCAATTGAATATGGTGGATAATTTTTCCCTTAGTTGAAAGAATATTGGGTGAAAACAAAAAACTAATAAAACTTCTGTTGTTCCTATTAATTAAACTAAAGATGATAAAAGTAAGAGAAAGAAATATGTGTAAGACAATAAAATTTATGCACAAATTGAAATTTAAATTTGTGCATAAAATCTTAAATATCATGCTACCTAAACTATAATTAATAAATTGTTGTAATAGAGAAAAAAGAAGACAGAGAGTAGGATGAGAAGAAAAAACAACAGGAAGAGAGTAGAAAGAGCAGAAGAAGTAAGGCAAGAAGCAGTAGTAGGAGGAGGAGGAGGACAAAAAGGCAAAGGCAAAGGAGATGATAATAAAGATGATGATGATGATGATGATGATGAAGAAAGAGGAAGAGGAGGTGGAAGGGAAGAGAGAGTAGAGGAGGAAGAGAGAAGAAGGAGAAGATAGAGAAAGAGAAGAGGAAGAGCAGGAGGAGGATGTTTATTAAGGGCTTATTTGAGTGAATTTGCTCTCATAATCAAAACTACCTAACAGAAGAGCAAAACACAAAATGATACTTTTATAAAATCTATAGTTTTCACAACCTGGTGATGGAAAACAATTGATGGGATAGTCATTGGGACATAGGTGAGAAAAGTTAATGATGACAGTATCATAAATAGTTTATAAGTAATACCTCAATTAAATGGTAAATAAAATTAGGCATTAATAGTAAAATAGGGGCCATTGCAGTGGTGCTAGAGTTAAGGCATCTGCCTTGCAAGTAAGTGCTGGCTTAGGACAGACCATGGTTCTATCTCCCAGCATCCCGTATGGTCCCCCAATACAGGAGCAATTTCTGAGTATATAGCCAGTAGTAATCCCTGAGCATCAATGGGTGTGTCTCCCACCCACCCCCCAATTGTAAAATAAATTTCATTAGTAATTCATTCAAATGACTTTAGTCATCACAGTCAATTTTACTAAACAAATAATTTGGAGGAGGAATGAAAATGCAACTATTATAAGAGATGAAGTGAAGCTCAAAAACAAATTAACAAACATAAGAGTCTTATACAGAGTTAGTTAAGACTTCTTCATTGGTAAAACTTTAAAAAAGTAGTTCTTACACATATATTGAGGAAATTAATACTCTAATTGCGAATTTTTCTTTTGTATACCCACGTCATTTTGATAAATTGAGATTTACAGTTTTCAGAACTCTGCTTATCAATAACACTTTTGTTAAAGATATATGATAGGTGGCAAATATCTGCTCTTCTATTCCCTCAAACAAGCCTGTTTGTTGGTAATAGAGTTTATCACATATAGTTGAACAACATAAATGATAACCTGGAGAAAGCAGTGCAGCACAACACAATAGATGTGTATCAGATGACAAAGCACATGTCTTTCAAAGGAGATGTGTATAAAATAATAAGCACAGTGCATGAAATAATGTCAAAATAAAGGATAATGGCAATGGTCATTTTCTTTATGATTAGTTTATATTAGTATTGGAAATACTATTATGTTTTATCAAGAACAAAATTCTAGTCCTAAACAATAAATATTTTAAAATTAATATTAGATCAGATCATTTCAAGAATTGCCAAAGAATTGCATATTATTTTTCTCAGCTGCACTGGGTTGCGCTGGGGCAGTTACTGGCAAATTTTTTCTCACCAGTCTTCATTTTCAAAACTGCCCCTGCACATACAGTTTATGTTAATAGTATTCCCTATGATTAATGTAAGTTTTGCATATGCAGAATGCCCATATTGTATTCTGCCCTTGCCCACAGCCCTACAAGCTCATTTCTAGACCTTCATTCCCTCTGTCCCACATTTACCCATTTTACCTTGAATATCATATATATATATATATACATATATATACATATATATATATATATCCTTAACAGCTATTACAAAATATTCTCTTATACAATGACAATTTTTCCCACTGTTTTTTCTGTTATTCTCTTTGTGATCTGTTCAATAAGGAATTCTGGTAGAAAAGTCCCTCAGTTTAAAGCTTATGTTAGAACCAAGTCATGGAGATTGTTGAACTTGTTCTAGCGACCCCATAAGCACCAATAATGCCATATGGCATTGTTCCTCTTTTGCATAGGCACATTAAAATGGGAAAATACTATACATACAAACAAGTTCTTTTTTAATAGAGATAGGAACACACAAACCTCATAATGCAGTGGGACCTTACACCCTGAACATTGTCATAATGACCTGACTCAGGCCTCAGAACAGGCATTCTCCATTCACCCCTGAACCAGGGATGCCATCTATGGAACAACCAAGGCTGTCTATAATATCACCTGGAAGCAATCCTCTACCAGGGAAGACCCTACCACTGCTCTGGCATCGACCTATTCAAAAGAGACTTCCTTTAACACTGAGAAGACTCAACAACAACGACTTGCTTTTAGGACAGGGCTCTCTGTATTGCCCTCTAATTGTGAGGTGAAACTAGAGGATGCTTCACATCATCCTGACTTCGATGTAGGATATGCACAGATCTTTAACTACAGAAACCTGACATCAACAACAGTAATTGTGCGAAAAATAAAAGTGTATTGGTACTACAGACAATGACTTGGATTGGACAACCTAGTACCCTGGAGGCTAGAGTTGGTCTTATGCCAGAAAACTTCAGGGGTAAGGTCTCTTTGTATTTAGGCCAAGGCTTTTCCTTTCCAGGTGCCCCATATTTTGTTGTGCCTATGCAAACGACAATTGCCACTCTAACACCATTTTTGCTGTCCTCCTTTGGCTCTTATCCTTAAAAAAGAGAGAGAAGAAGAAAATAGTAACTTTACCTTTGTTCTTCCTGAAACAAATGTATTATGATCAATTGTGTCAACTCTGTGATATACTTTCTTTAAACAAATTTAAAAACAAGAGTCAAAAGCAGACTAATATAATAGTATTAAACTACAGATCAGGATGTCTCAAATTCTATCACGTAAACTTTTGAGGTTAGCTTAAATTAATATGCATGTGCATGGAACTCTAAAAAATACTATGCCTTCAATGTTAAAGGAGTTACATAAATTTTGTGGCTTTAGATTGCTTTGTGTACTGCTAAGAAATGTTATAATGTACTACAATCTGGGGACTTAAGGGACAAAGTAATTGTGCATGTGTTTTGTTTTACTTTTTATAAAGATTTTTGGCTGAAAGTTCAAAATTAAGGTGTCAGCAAGGGATTTCTTCTAAGAATTCTGTTTATGGGTGACTCTTCCCACTGTAATTTCACCTTGTCGTCTTTCTTTGCATTTTGGTCTTCATAAAATAAAAAAAAAGAATTCCACATTATTTTTATTTAAAGAAACAGTCAAAAGAAAATATTGTAAAGCTTTTTTATACTTAAAATCACAGCTTGTATCCTAATCTTCTCTTTTTAACTTCTAGAGAAGAAAATATAGTTTTAAGTCAAAGATCCCCAGTATAAAAGAAAAATAGAGAAATATAATTATTTTTGGAGAAATGATCAAGATTCTCCATTCAGTTTAATGGAGTTATTATCTAAAGAAAAATCAGTGATTTATATTCTTAAAAATATAATATCTTGAGGCTGGAGTAGTGACACAGTAGTAGAGCATTTGCCTTGCATGTGTTGACCTAGGACTGACCGAGGTTGCATGTTCCAGCATCCCATATGGTCCCCCAGGAGTGATTTCTTAGTGCATAGCCAGGAGTAACTCCCTAAGTGTCACTGGGTGAAGCCCAAATAACAAAAAAGTTATTATCTTTATTTAAGCATCATGATTACAAACATGTCTGTAGTTAGTGATGTGAAGCACTTTTCCATTTGGACACTTGACCCTTTTCTTTAAGAAAGTGACTGCTCATTTCTTCTCCCCATTTTTTTTTTGATGGGTTTAGATTTTTTATTAGGCTCTGTCAGTATCTTGTATATTTTAGATATTAGCCCCTTATAAAATGGATATTAGGTGAAAAATAAAAAAATTGATAAACCACCAGCAAAACTCACAAAATAGAGAAATAAACTTAATAAACAGGATTATAAATGAAAAGTGGGAAATTACTACAGATAATGCAGAAATTCAAAGAGGAATCAGAGACTACTTTGAGAAACTCTATGCCATGAAATATGAAAACCTGGAAAAAATTGACAAATTCTTGGAATCATATGATCTTTTATGCCTAAACCAGGATGATCTAGCATATCTAAAAAGATCCATAACTACTGAGAAAATTAAAATGGTAATCAAAAGTCTTCCAAAAAACAAAATCTCAAGCTCATCTGGATTCACTAACAAATTCTTTCAAATTTTTCAAATGGAACTACTACCAATCCTTTTCATAAAATTGAAGAAACATGAACAATCCCAAATAATTTTTATGAAACTAACATCATCCTGATAACAAAACTAGACTGAGATGCTAAAAATATAAAATTTGCAGACCAATTGTCCTGATGAACACAGATGCAAAAATCCTAATAAAGAAGACCAAACACCATGACCAAGAATGTTTCATTCCAGGAATTCAAAGATAGTTTAACATACGTAAGTCAATCAACATAACACCATATCAATAAAAGAAAAATAAAAACTATATGGTCATATCAATAGATGCAGAGAAAGCATTCAATAAGTTCTAATGCCCAAAAATCTCTTCAAAAGATGGAAATAAAAATATTTTCAATATAGTCGAGGTCATCTATCACAATCCAATGGCAAATATTATTCTCAATAGAGATAACTAAAAATTTTTCTCTAAAATCTAGTACAATACAGACTGTCCTCTCTGACCACTCCTATTCAACATTATGCTGGTATTTATTGCTATAGTGTTTTGGCAAGAATAAGAAATCAAGGGCGTCCAGATAGGATTGGAAAGAGTCAAGCTCTTACTGTTTGCAGATGACATGACACTGTATTTAGAAAATCCTAAAAATACTATCAGAAAGCTTCTAGAAACAATATATTCTTATAGTGTCAGGCTACAAAATTAACATGCAAAAATCAATGGCATTCATATACACCAATAATGATAGGAAGAAATGGTAACTAATAAAATAGTCCCATGCATATTAGTGACAAACAAACCGAATACCTTGGAGTCAACTTAAGAGGTGAAAGAACTATACAAAGAAAACTACAAAACCCTGCTTCAAGAAATAAAGTTTCTTTGTTCTATCTTCTCACAGAAGTATTGCTTCATTCTTAAACATTATATAAAGAAACAGATTTAGGTGTTTCACTAGGTTTCATATTCAAAATGGTACATCCAGGTTATAAATTAAATCTGGTCTTCCCACTAACCTCTGTTAATATGTCACGTCTATTTATTTTATGGGCAAAGGACTTAGCTATGTAGTATAAGACTTTCACCCAAACAGCTGTGACTATATGTTTTATTCCTTTAATAACAAAAGATTGTTATTAAGCAACTCCAAAGCATGCTATTTGTGCATAAGCATTATTTTGAAATGTAGTCAATTGGAAAGAATTATGCTTAATTATTTCCCTATTTGTCTAAAAGCAGAATATCAGTTTTCAATGGTTACCTCTCTACCCTTCTTTCTTTACAAGGAAATAAAAGATTAATGTGTAGTGAAAACTTTAGACTCTGTCTGGTAGACACAAATAGTATGTACATATGTTTTCTAACAGAGTGATATTCCAGAAATAAGGCAATTGTCTTGTATGTGTGTGCTCAACCTCAATTCAATCTTTCTGGCACGAGGTATGATCTCTTCAGCACCATCATTCGTGGCTCCTCAGTAACTTATCTGTGACCCCTAAACTACAACAACAACAACAAAAATACAAAAACCGTTTAGTAACAATTCAGTTAAGCTGTTGAAGCTTTAATGTCTCTCTTTTGCTTATACATTTCTCCACAAATTTATGTTTTCTGCTAAAATAAAATCAAATTCAAAGACACTCCAGGGAGTTTCTTAATCCCTGTAGTATTCTCGTGTGTAAATATGAATTCCTGATAAATACATGTGGATATTTATAGATTTAAGGGCATAAATATTTGAATGTTGTCAATATGCATAAAAATGAATGTTATATTTAATTAATCTTTTATTGTATATACTAGTGGGGGGGTCCCATTAGGCAGCAGCCCCAAGAAAGGATCTACCGTTTTCTCTCTACCTACCCCTGACACCCAGGAAACCTAGGAATTGTATAATTCAACTAAGACTTGATCTCCATACTCTACCAGATCTATTAGGAAATGAGTAAGCTGCACCTGATATCTATTAGCTTTTTGAGGTGTGGGAGTTGATCCCCATCCACCAATTACTTGTGGAGCCATGGGCTCAACCTGGAATAAGGAATTCTTTCTTAAAACAACTAATGGCATCCCAAAACCTAACATAATAAAAGAATAGTTTTGAGATATAAATTTAGCAATTTCCTAATAGCATCAATGCTTTTATGTTAAACAAAACCAATAATAAAGACCTTTAGAAAAATCTGTTTTTCTGAATATATAAAATTCTAAAGATGTAATGTAAGAAACTCCTACTTTCAGTGATACATAAAAGAAAATTTATAGTATAACATACCCTTGCTCTTTTACCCTCTCTTCTCATTACTTCATATTTTTGTTGTTTAATTTTTGGTTTGTTTTGTTCTGTTTTGTTTTCCCTTTTCACTCTTCTTGTCTCCCTCTTCTTCCACCTTCTTCTCCTAATTACCATCAATTCAATCTTATAATTGATAGTATTATTAATAGTAAAATTGATATATCAAATTCTGATGTAAAGGTTACTATAGAAAAATTATTTCTATATAAAGACTGACGAGTCAATAAATTTTAATAGTAAGTACCATGCTAAATAATTTGCAAGACTATTAACTTACTGAAACACAAGAAATACTTTCTGCAAATAATTGTAAGAAATTGGAAAAATAAATGTACATGTTTGTGTTTATGCATGTTTGTATTATGTGGGTGTTATAAACAATGGTTGTTAGAGAAAATTGTGCTTTCTTACATGTGTATACTTTTATGTTTTAATTTTATTTTTGATGATTAACTTATCAACATTTATAAAATTATTTTAGAGCACGCATCCTACTTGAAGGAGCAGTGCTGTGTGAGGTTTTATTTTAATAAATGCTTCACTTAACCCCCCCACCTAGAATTATTTTAAACTACTTTTTGCCCAGATTCTGGAAATTAAAATAGAAAACATTATATTACCTACAGGCATATAAATTTTTTATGATATTAAGATTCAAGATAGGAAACATCTGTTTTGTTTTGGGGCCTCACCCACAAAGCATCTGTCCATGCTTTTCTTGGATCTGCACTGAGGCATCATTTGGTAGGGATCATTTCAAGGCACTATATGGAGTACAGGAGACCAAAATAAGGATTACTGATTTTGGCATATATAGCCTACTAGCTTTACTTTATAGCCTCCAAATAAGAAACATTTTTATTATCACTCTATCCTGAATTCTTGCAACAATATTGAATATAAAGTTAGCAAAAATAAATATTTTATGAATAATATAGCCTGGAATTTGTTTTACCTTGTTACAAGGTACTATTTTCAGTTCTATTTAAGTCACCATAACTATACTAGTTTTTATTTTCTATTATGTCAGCATGTGAGATTATGAACTATGAATAAAATTTGAAATTCTTTGAGCTTTATATCTTCCAAATCCTAAGTCTCATTTGTATTTCATGGATCTGAAATACACGTGTTTTATAAATGCATTTGAATATATTTATAGTTTTTTAGTATATTAATAATTAAATTAAGACATCACATTATTTCTGGCACATATTTAATGTCTGATAATTGTTTGCAAATATGTGATTTTTTTGGAGAAAGGTAGTTGAGGTCACACTAAGCTGTACTCCTATCTCTGTGCTCAGGATCACTCCTGGCAGAATTTGGAGAAACCATATGTGATGCCAGACTTCAAACCTAGGCTGGTAGTATGCAATGCAAGAAAATTACATGCGGGGGCCGGGTGGTGGCGCTAGAGGTAAGGTGCCTGCCTTGTCTGCGCTAGCCTAGGACGGACCATGGTTTGATCCCCCGGTTTCCCATATGGTCCCCGAAGCCAGGAGTGACCTCTGAGCGCATAGCCAGGAGTAACCCCTGAGTGTCACCGGGTGTGGCCCCCCAAAAGGAAAAAAAAAACAAGAAACGTACATGCTATATTGTCTCTCTCTGTTCCTCCATATGAATATTTAAAGCTCTTGATAAGTAAGAAATATATTTCTGAATTTATGAGAGACATGCTTTCTGATATTTACATTTTGATAATTTATCATATAAAACATATTTTATTTTTGATTTTTTTGGTCACACTTGGCAGCGCTCAGGGGTTATTCCTGGCTCTATGCTCAGAAATTGCTCCTGGCAGGTTCAGAGGACCATATGGAATGCCAGGATTCAAATCACTGTCCTTCTGCATGCAAGGCAAATGCCCTACCTCCATGCTGTCTCTCCAACCCCTATAAAATATATTTTATAAAGAATTGCATAATATAAAATATGCAGTTTTCTTGTATTTGAACTTAACAAAATCTATTAATATCAATTACTCAAATTATACTAACCCTAATATATACTGAAAGCTGCATTTCTAGGTATTTCCTGAACAAAACCTTCACCTCTCCCATAATAAAAAGGAAACATTTGTATTCAACCAATTTTATAGAGTTCTTGAATTTGACCTTTACTATTTTTCACTGTGCAATCTCAAATTTTCTTAATTTATTACATCTTACTTTTAAATGTCATTATCTTTGAAATATTTAAGTTATGTTCATGAATATTTTAAGCAAATTATTGAAGTAACTGAATTAGAAATTTTATTAGAAAAATGTTTATTCACTTAGCACTACCAACACAATTACATAAATTATTATTGACTAGTTTCTAGACACCTTACTATTGGTAATATGTTATTATGAGTCACTCAGTATTAATCAACATTGCCTAATAGTACATTTTTACTGTAATTAATAAGAATATACATTGACCACCAATTTCTGCATGTTCGACTCTGTTGATCACAGAATAGTGTTTAAATAATATTCAAACTTATTTTGCTGCTTTCCCATAGCCTGTAATCTCTACTGATCATATATGAATTTAAGTAATAACTATTAAAAAAGTATACAAATTGTTGCTCAGAAATACTGCAATATAAAATATTGTAAGTTAAGAATACACAATTCCTTTAGAAAAAAACATAAAGTGGATTAGTAAGGTATATGATGCTGGAGTAATGCCTTAAGTTACATTTTAAATAGAAATAAGAGCAAGAGAGTTTAATGAACATTAAGCTATCTGATCGTATGGGCCAGAGAGATAGCACAGGCTGACCCAGGACAGACCTAGGTTTAATCCCCAGGATCCCATATGGTCCCATGTGGCAAGGAGCAATTTCTTTTTTTTAATTTTTTATTTTTAATTATGAGAACAAATATGCAAAGAAAGAGAACAAGGTAAAGTTACAGTGGAAAGACACATAAACAGAATTCACAGAAGTTCCCTTGCAGATATCTTAACATTGAACTTTCAGGCAAGGAACATTAAGAAATATAAAACAGAACCCATGTACAATTACTTTGTCCCTCAAGTCCCCAGATTGTAATACATATTTCTTAACAGCACATCAAGCAATCTAAAGCCATAAAACTTATGTAACTCCTTAAATATTGAAGGCATAGTACTTTTTTACATTTCTATGCACATGCATATTAGTTTAAGTTAACCTCAAACGTGGGTGTTTCTTTTTAAGGATAAGAGTTAAAGGAGCACAGTAAAAACGGTATTAGAGTGGCAATAATTGTTTGCATAGACCCGCCAAAATATGGGGGACATGGAAAGGAAAAACCTTGGCCTTAATATGAGGAGTTCCTACTCCCTGAAGTTTCCTGGCATAAGACCAAGTCTAGGCTCCAGGCAGACAAGTTTGCCCAATCCAAATCGTTGTTTGTAGTGCCAACACACTTTTTTTTCACACAGTCTCTGTTGTTGTTATCATGTTTCTGTATTAAAAATCCTGGTATCTGAATATCCTACATTGAAGTCAGGATGTGGAGCGTCCTCTAGTTTCACCTCACAATTAAAGGGCAAAGCAGAAAGCCCTGTCCAGTACGCAGGTCGTTGATGTTCTTAAGCCTTCGCAGTGTTAAGGGAAGTCTCTTTTGAGTAGATCGATGTCAGAGCAGCGGTAGGGTCTTCCCTGGGAGAGGATTGCTTCCTTGGATGTTTCATAGGTAGCTTCCCTGGTTCAGCGGTGAATGGAGAATGCCCATTCTTCTGAGGCCTGTGCCAGGTCATTATGCCAATGTTCAGGGTGTAAGGTCCCATTGCACTACAAGATTTGTGTGTTCCAATCTCTATTAGATAAAAATTTATTTGTGTGTATAGTATTTCCCATTTTAATGTGCCTATGCAAACAAGGAATAATGCCACATGGTGTTATAGGCCCATTCGGGGGATGCAAGAACAAGTATAAAACTCCCCATGACATGGTTAAACATAGCATTAAACTGAGGGACTCTTTCACTGAATATTTCTTATTGAAAAGTTCACAGAGAGAAGAAAAGATAAAAAGTGGGGGAA
>PVKC010033593.1:0-13913 GCA_004027635.1 Crocidura indochinensis | reverse complement strand
TTCTATGTTATAAGTTGGGTGCTGAAATTCTCTTCAACTATAAGTCTATAAAGACTGGGAACATGATCTTGGTGGCCTCATTGTCTCTTAGCTTTACCTGCTCTCAGTATCCAGAAAGTTAGTGCTCTTAAACTTTGGTATCTATAATGGAACAGCATCACTTTCACTCTCTTATTATATGACCTAGTTACACAGACATTTGTAAACTACCTGCATGATGGAGGTATTAAAAATTCCTCCACTGGGAAACACAGTGTAGTCATATATGGAAAACATACCACAGAGCTAATGACCATGTAGTGAAAGGATGGCAAACTTTTACTTAAAGGCCAGGTATATGCAATATATATATATACACATATATATACACATATATGAACACTTGTTTTAATAATTTAGAAATTAACCAATTCAGTCTTCAACATCTTCTTCCACTTACAGATTATGCCCTGTTATCATTCTTAATATGGTCCCACTGGCCACCTAGATGCTACCTCTGTTCACTTCCTCCATACTTTTCCTATGCTTCCAATCTCCATAATAGTATATGTTCCTCTTAGACTCTATATCTGCATCTCGCTTTTTTATTGCCAGAGGCTAATAAGTTAGATGGGTGCTGAAACCAGCAAAATATAATTGTCTCTTGAAAGAAAAGACAGAAAATGAAGAGGTAAAGTGTTTATTTTGAATGAGAAATCACAGCAAGAAACAATTTTGAAAGTGTTGACAAAATCCGGAAAAATGACATAGTCTAACTCTTCTGACATAGATTTCTCTAAAATTTGACCTAGTGTTTTATGGAGACAATGTGGTTTACTGTAATATTACTCTTTATGCTTTAGATGTATGTTGATATTATATCACTATCCCCAAGTCCCTATTCATCTTTCCCCTAACTCCCTACTTCCATCTCCCTCTACTCCCTGCTTGGTAACTTGAAATTTTGTTTTCAAAGTCTGAGGATTTATTTGCATTAAACAATGTCTAGTTTCTTTCTTTCTTGTTTTCTTTCTATTATTCCTTCCCATCTTTTTCCTTTCTTTTTTGCTTTTTCTTTTTCATCATAAGATAATTCAGCATTATCTTATTTCTGACAAATTGTGCTTAATGCGATACCTTCCAGTTATGCTATTATAAAATGCAAGATTTTACTTTCTTATACAACTGGGTATACTATATTCCTTTAACCTGATGTTGGCCACATAAATTATTTTCAAATCTTGATTAGCACAAAGATCACTTCAACAGACGTGGATGTCCATATGTACTTTAATGAGTTTTTTTGAGTTCTCGGCTTGTTTTGCAAAAAGTGGAATCACTGGGCCATATGGTAGCTGTGATACCCTGGTTCAAGACCCAGATACCCTAAATCAAGCTACTAATAAGTTTGTTGTTAATACTTCATAGTAGCTATTATCTTTCATTGATACAATCAATGAAAACTTTAATAAAAATTTGTCAATGTGTTTATCTGACTTACTTCACTTTACTAGTCTATAGTAAATCAACCCAAGAAACTATTCACAAGCTTTATTGGAAAGCAATTTTCATTTTAACAAATTTAGTAATTTATATAATTTGGTCATTTATAGTTCTATCAAAATTTGCTTTTCAATGTCAGAATATTTTTAAAGTTTTATTTAAAGCAATCAGAAGGGGCTGAGAGATAACATAGTGTAGGGTGTTTGCCTTACATGCAGCCTATTCAGGACGAACAGTGGTTTGAAGCCAGCATACCAAATGGTCCCTGGTGACTAGGAGCAATTTCTGAGCACAGAGCCAGGAGTAACCCTTGGTTACTTTGGTTCTTGGGTATGACCCAAAAACAAAACAAAACAAACAAAAAATGAAAAACAATCAGCAATTTCTTTGCTTGTGTTTTTCACTTTTTTATGCATTTCACTAATGTGTTAAAACCAAAAATCCCAGAATTTTTATTATAAACATTTAAGACAAGCAAAACTGATTTTAAAATATGACAAGATGGGGGCTGCATCGATAGCGCAGTAGTAGGACTTTTGCCTTGCATGCAGCTGACCCAGGACGGATCTCGCTTCAATCCCCAGGGTCCCATATAGTCCCCCAAGCCAGGAGCGATTTCTAAGAGCATAGCCAGGAGTAACGCCTGAGCGTCGCTGGTTTTTGGGTGACCCAAAGACGAAAAAAAAAAATGGCACGATGAATAGGAACTAATTTTTAAATTATTTTATTAAAACACCATGATTTACCAAAGTACTCGTAGCTAAGTTTTAGAGTTAGACACACAATATTCCATCACAGAACACATTACATATTAAACATTCCTCCACCAGTGTTTCCAATTTCTCTCCCTTACCACCTATCTCATCTCCCAAACTGCTATCTTGAGACGTACCCTTTTAAGTTCCACTGTCTGAATTTGGATCTCATGATTTCAGTGTTGTTGACTCTGTGGTTTAGATACTTACAGAATTTATTTCTTAACAGCACCAACGTACTTGAAACTCCTTGACCCCGTCTTACTTTCCCCTTCCTACTCTGCTTCTTTCCTTCTCCTTCCTTTACTCTGGGGCCAATGGCTATCTAGACATACCTCCATTTAAATCATTATATTCCTTCATCCCGTAATTCTAAATACCACAAGTGATATCATTTTATAGCCACTCATTTTAGCTGAAATTTTAATTATCCAATAATTACTAATTTTTAAGTATTATATGTTTAAATACATGTCCATATCAAGAGTCTTTTTATATATCTAAATCAAGAGTCAGTGCTATCTCAGTTCATTCATTTATGCATTCTAGGATGGCTTTTCAAGTGACAGCTATAGAAGAAAGAAAGAGCTCAATGCATGCTTTGCATCTGAGGTTCCCAGGGTTCCACCCCACAAAATCATCATAGGGTTTTGGTGTTTTGTTGCTGTTGCTGTTGTTGTTGTTGTTTTCGGGGGGCTCACCCAGTGACACTGAGGGATTACTTCTGGCTATGTGCTCAGAAATCGCTCCTCGCTCAGGGATATGCAATGCCAGGGATCAAACCCAGGTCTATCCTGGGTCAGCTGAATGTAAGGCAAATGGCCTACCACTGTGCTATTTATTGCTCTGGCCCCATCATAAGTTATTTTTGAGGGAACAGAGATGAGGACTGAGTAGGAACTCAGATACCCAAGTTAAATGTCTGAGAGATATTTATTAAATTTTTTCTTTCGGGTTTCATTCTTTGAGATTATTTTCCTATAAATTTCATTTTTCTTGAGAACAAAGGACCAAAAGATGTTTTACTGAGTCCCCATTTGCTTCTGTATCAAAATATAATCAAAACATACCCTTTAGCTAGAAATATATTATCCCAGATGCAAATAGAACTAAAGACTGAATAATTTCCTATGCACTGAACTCCAGGGAACCTTTGTGAAAGACAATTGATTTTACACCAGAACATTCATTAATTTTCATGAAGCCATTCAAGTTTCAGTAACAAATGAAATTATTAATATTTGAAGACACTGGACAGTATTTTCTGAGGTGCATCATTAAAGTCTAGAATTAGAGATGAATGAGTGAAACCTTCTGTAGAAGAAACTTAGGTACTAGGCACTTAGGTACTAGACACAGAGTAAAACATCAATCTGGTTTTCCTAAATATTATTTCTTAATTCCACATAACTAAGAAGAACATTGTGGAATGAGCACAAGGAGAAGAACCTAGAGTCATAGTTTGAAGTATGACCCTGGATAAGGACTGAAGTTGGTTTCTGCATTTCTGAAGTTCGTTAAGAAAGATGTATAACAAAGGTGTAGTTTGGCTTTTTGTATCTTTGTTTTTAACTACAATACTCAGAGGTATCATTGCTTTAAAACATGACCAGGTTTTAGAAACATTTTTTATCATCATCTTTTATAGCTTTTAGTGACAAGACTTAAGAAATAATTTTCAGGGCCGGCGTTGGCGCAAGAGGTCAGGTGCCTGCCTTGCCTGTGCTAGCCTTGGATGGACTGGACTGCCGTTAGATCCCCCGGTGTCCCATATGGTCACCCAAGCCAGGAGCGACTTCTGAGCACATAGCCAGGAGTAACCCCTGCACGTCACTGGGTGTGGTCCAAAAACCAAAAAAAAAAAAAAAAAAGAAATAGAAATAATTTTCTTCTAAAGGATTTATTTAATGATACGATAAGCAGAGTTGTTCAGCAATCCCCATCCTTTTCATAACACTTTAAATGTTGGGCAGGTTCCTTTTCTCTTCCTCCTCCCTACCCAACTAAAAAAGAAAGCACAGTTCTGTGAACAATTAAGTTCTTTTCAGTTTAGACATTTCATAATTCATTATTAAAGTAAAAGGGTTTTTTTGGGGGGTCACCATTCACCCATTGGCCATTTCTAGGGATTTCTCTGTGAGGGTCACTATCTTTATCAGCAGTTTGAGAATGAAAGGGAAGTCCTGTCTGCTGAACTTGGTTATTGGGTAGTTGGAGAAAAATATAGCCCTAGCAGCTATATTGCAGAAGATTTCATTATGACCTTCATATTTCCCGTCATGAGTTTTAGCACATTCACTTTCCATTCACTTGACAAAGAGGAAAATGAAGGAAAATGCTATTATTTAGGCTTAAAAGGGAAGACTATAACCCCAAGAATTGTAAAGATTCTATAGAACAAATGCTCTTTGGAAAAGAGATGGTCATATAATTTCGCTCCTACATGAAGGGACTTGGAGAGTGTCGTGCTGAATGAAGTTAGTCAGAGGGGGAGAAACACACAGAATAATCTCTCTATACAGGATATAAAGAAACAATGCTAGAATAATAAATACCCAAAGACAGAAGAAAAAAACATGAGAACTGATATTCAGTAGAAAACATGCCACTTGAGAGAACTAAGAGACCACTTGTCAAAGGAGGGGCAACATATATGGTGAGCAGAAGTAGTCAATGAAGAGGAAGAAGCAAGATTGGAAGGTGATAAATGTAATATATAAAACCCTAGCAGTAGCAGTACTGCAAACCACCTTGCAAAACTTATTTTTTAAAAACAGTACCACTTGTAGATGCAGACTGGTATGGGAGCCAAATGTTGTTGAAGGGAAGGGAACACCAGTGCAGAGATCATGGTTGGAATATTGTATACCTAAAAACTAGCCAGTAATAATTTGGTAATTTCATAATGAATAATTTTTTAAAAATTTAGAAGAAATATTCCAAGGAAATATCAATGGAAGGAAGTAAAAAAGACCAAAGACAAATGAGCCAGATACTCCAGGTGACAAAACACTTGACTAAAGCTTGAAGAATAGGAGGATTTGGAGCAAGTAAGCTGGTATCTCTCTGACAAATTGCTTGACAGTACACAGTACTAAAAATAATTCAATCTCTAAATTTTGATATAGTTCCCTGTTTGAATATTTGTCTTTGCACTGAGACCTTTATAAAGTCTTCCACTGAACTTCCTTGGATTACATGCTTGATTTTGGTTCACTCTTGGTTTCTGGATCCTGCATAGTTTAATCAAGTGGGAGGATGCTCCTATAACAAAGTCCAATTTATATAAGCATAAGATCCTTCCCTACTCTTTCTTCTGAAGTTTCATCCTAAGTCTTCTAGTGAGACATATATGGACATTACTGAATTCAATCCTGAATATGGGCTGAATGAGAAGATCAGTGATTGAAAATTGGTCCTGATGTTAGCTAAAACATTTGAGAAGTCTTCTGTGAACTGCAAAATAAAATTTCATCTTATTGATCAATGTTGTGTCAAGTATTTGATTATGAATCAATCAAAATTCGCTATGGAATGTGATTTGGTTTAAATCTGACATAACCTTGGATATAGGGACAGAGTGTATAAACTTTGTGAGAAAAGGCCAAACATCTGGAATAAAAAGACAAGATACTCTATAAAGAGAAAATAGAAAGTGAGTGTTGAGTTGGGAACCTATAATGTCTGTTAACTTAGATTGTTAGCTTTTACTTTTCTTTTCCTTTTTTTTTTTTTTTGACTTTTTTGGTAGACTTGGAGAATCTAGATAAGCTACATGCAAGACAAGTGCCCTTTCACAGTACTTTCTCTTTGACCTCTAAGTTTTAAGTTTTGTTGTCACCAGTTGTGGCATCTTGTTGAGTAGTCAATCTCAGTATCTCCACTTATTAATTGAAGCTAACAGTGTTGAACTCAGTGTTGTGAAAAATTAAGATATTAGAACTGTGATGCCTGTACTTGGTACTTCTAATGGATATTTGGGAAAATGCTACAAAATTATTATTTGGGGGCAAAGAGAAAAGATACAATATTGGGGAGGAGCTTAGAACATAACACAGCAGGTCCTGAGAGCTTTGAATGAATTGGGGAGAGGGTGGTACATACCAAGTGTTGCTTAGAGCTTACTCCTGACTCTGTACTCAGGGGTCATTACTGATGGGACACAAGTGGCTAGGGATCAAACTTAAGTCAGCTGTATGTAAGGCAAATTCCCTACATTGTGTACTACCACTCTGGCCCCTGAATGAAAAACTTAAGAGTGACAAGGAAAAGGTTTCATTTGAGAGATAGAAATCAGGAAGGAGGAGAAAATTCTATTCCTTGCTTTTGTTATTTATAGCTTAAGTCTTAAAGAAATATGCCTGTCATCAATAAATTACTTTAATCAATAATGTACCAGAGCATACATCTTAGGACTGTGTTCTTCCTGTATCCCCCTCCATCTGTCACAAAATAACCACCTAACTATAACTATGTGAACTTGAGAAAATTATGTATTCTCTCTGGGTCTCCATTTCTCTACCTATAAAATGCTGGTCTCTCATAGTCCCTTGGCCCTAACATATTGTGGGAATCAAACAAAATTCAAATTTGGCATAGCACTTTCAAAAGTTTTCCATTTCCAACCCCATATAATGTATCCTAAACATTATATTGTGATGTTACTCAACTTTACTAGCCAAAAGAAACATCCTTGTTAAAATTGTTCTCTTCTTTTTTTTATTGCAAGGATCAAAGGCGTGCAAAAACAAGCCTCAGAGTCAAGCGTGGGGGTAAATGAGTCATTTAAATCCCGTTATCCTTGAAATGGTTAGTAGCTACCCCCTGCTACCCCATTTCTATTTACCTGAATCCATTTCAGGCAAAATAATTATTTAAAAAAATGAAATTGTAGAGCGACACTGGCAAGTCTGATGGACTCTAGTAATGACATTTTTTTCTGGTAATGAAATTATCTGAAAATTGCCACCCACAAAGATCTGGCAAGAACAAAAGGATGGTGTTTATTCTAGTGTCTTATTCTAGTTGGTAAGCAACTTAGTGTCACTTGCCTCAGGCACCCAAATCTCTTGACAAACAGTTACTCACCCATCTTCAGAGCCTTCCCAGAGGGACAATCATTATATTTACTCTAATCAAGCAGCAGGAAATTAGAGGATTTCCCAAAGCCTATCATCAATGTTAGCTTTACAGACTTATGTTGGGTTTTTTAGGATCTGCCTGTCTGTCAGTTGATGTCTGTTTGGGAGAAGTTATAACTGAATTTTATTTGAAATTAAGAGACAGAAGGACTTTAATATGTATCAGCTAATACTAAATAAGCACTTTCAGTATTTAAAGAACATAAGTTGCCATCTCCACCAAACTGTCATCCTACCTCTCTTGAATACCTCTATTACAGATTCCAACAGAAAAGTTAAATGTAAAAATTGAATGTGTGGGATGGAGGATGGTCCAATGATTAAATTCTATTGATGGCAATAAAATCTGTTTTGAAGAGAATGCCTTGGCTTTGGGGAATATGGTGATAATGACCCAGATTGGTTTTCTTGACAGGCTAGTGTTTGCATTGAAATTGGTCTGGGGATATTAGACACTACTTCCTTAAGCAGTTCTTTCTCCAATGAGCCAGTGTGTGATTTGGGTCTTAGACAGTATCACAGTGTGGTCTATTAAATAAATAAACTTGAGGAATATTTATTCTTAAATTTTCTGTTCATTATTTTACTGTTTTCAAATTTCTTCAAGATATTTGTTGTTTATTCAAGCCAGGCTCCTCACTACTTTTACTCTCTTCTTCATTCTTTCCCAGAAACACGAATTATTTTTAGCATGAAAATCTAACATTTTATTGAAGCTACAAAACAAACAGATAAAAGGGACCAAAACAACAGTATGGTGGGGTAGGGCACTTGCCTTGCAGTTGGCCAACCTGAATTAAATCCCTGGCACCACATACAATTCCTTAAAATTGCAGTAGTAATCTTTGAGCACAGAGACAAAAGTAAAGCCAATGTGACCCCAAAACTACATAGTTTCTATATATATTCAAATTGCCCATATCCTCAAATATTTGCTATAACTACCCATACTTCTGTGGCAAAATTTAAGTCACCTATCTATTTCTATAACTTTAGTTCTTTCATTGGAAAGGGTGATGGTAGGCAAACATAATGGGGAAAGGAGGTATTTTAACAAATTAAAGAATATAACATGGTAAAAGGAAGAAAAAGTAGTTTAAAATAATACTAACTGGACCAATTATGGCAAATACAACAGAAAGTCACATATAATGGGAAGATTGTTTGGGCATGGTAATGGAGAGGAAGAAATATGAGACCTATGTGTAATTTCTAATAGATGGAAATAAAGAGTGAAGATATAGTGACATGTGGCAAAGTCTCAAGGCCAGGGCTGATAGCACAGTGATAGCACAGTGCATAGAGCATTTGCCTTGAATGCATCCAGCTTGGGTCAATACAGAGTCAGAAATAACCCCTTAACACCACCATGTGTGGCCCAAAATCCAATATCCTATATATACATATACACACACACATATATATCAATGCAAAGTCAAATACACATTTAAGCCCAATGATAGATGTGAAGAAAAAAAGAGAAAAAAGAAAGAAAATGGGGCTGCAGTTTTTTGCATAGGTGCAACAAAAGTTAGAGAAAATAGAAAGGGAAAGCCTTTTGCTTAAAAATAGGGATACCCTACCCATGAAGCATCCTGCCATAAGACCAACTACAGGTTCTAGGTTACTAAATTGTCTAAACCCAAGTGTTTCTTCATGGTCTCAGTAAAAGTTCTCCTCAATCATTGTTGTTGCAGTCAGGTTTCTGCAATTAGAGATCATAGTTTATGCACAGATCCTATGCTGAAGTCAGGGTGTCAAGAAGCATCTTCTGGTTTCATCTCACTGTTAGGTGGTGATGCAGAGAAACCTGCCCTTAAAGCAAGGTGATGCTGTTTCCAAGTCGTCAGGATGTCACACGAACCCACCCTGGAGTAAGTCACTGCCAGGGCAGCACTATGGCTTTCCCTGTTCAAACTTCCAAGTTTGATTCCTGGTACTGAAACAAAAAAATCATGCCAGTTCCAAAGATGGTATCTAAGATTCAGGGGTGAATGGTTGATGCATTGACAAGAATTTTCAGTAGCTATTATAACTATTTATTAAGATAGAGTTCATATATGTACAAATGAGCAAAGTAAATGATTTTAGTGATTAAACCAATTTTATATATAATTTTCATTTTGACCATATTGGTTTACATATCTTTCACAGTAATATTTAGGTCCATATTAACATTGAATCAGGGGAATTCCCATCACCAAATTTGTTCTCCCTCCACCCCTGTTCCCATCTTGCATCCCAAATCTCCCACCCTCACCACTCAGAGTGCCAGAATAAGTGGTCCCCTCTGTGTCTAGCTTACTACTTAGTGATCATATGTCTGTTTGGTCCTGGTACCCTCCCTTATTTCCCCTTCTATTTGAGAGGTGGAAACTAGATAGTTCAAGTTATGTGGATTTGTTTGAAGAAAAGAAAAGCAATAATTTTATCAAATATATTATCTGCTATATCATGTTTTAGACTATTTCAAAAGAGATTCAAGAAATTAAAACTTAAATTCTCCTTGTTTGTGGGGCCCAGGAGATAGCATGGAGGTAAGGCATTTGCCTTTCATGCAAAAGGTCATCGGTTCGAATCCTCGTGCCCCATATGGTCCCCCGTGCCTGCCAGGAGCAATTTCTGAGCATGGAGCCAGGAATACCCCCTGAGCACTGCTGGGTGTGACCCCCCCAAAAAAAAAACCCCAAAAAATTCTCCTTGTTTGGTCTTTAAGCAAATTCTCTACCATCTTATAATAACAATTACCTTGAGTGCCAGTCCCTCAACTGGGGAATTAAACCAGAAGAGAAAACAAGCCTACTTTAATTATCTTTCTTAATAACATATTTAGCAGCAAGATATATAAATAGAGCAACAACACAGATGTAACCCAACTTGGACAACCAATCCGGTATAGGAGAATCATTAGAAGAGGATCTGAGAGAGTTGTCTGAGAAACGCCTTCTAAGTGAATAAATCTCTTGCCTTCCCTGGTCAATTTGAGTTTGTGTGGAATTTGCAGACGCTAGGGGAAGATAGCTTGCTACTTGGGCAGACTGTTCTCTAGCTATCAGTGTGGCCTGTTGGTATACCCCTGATGGATGATATTGGCCTATGTTCCAGTTGTAGGGATGCCTTTCACCAGGCATCTGAGTCCCAGCAGTAGCATAGCGTGTCCCTAAGCCTGCAGAGTTGTAAGGCCCCAACTCCATGTATGAGAATGGGTTGAAATCTGGCTCTGACATGATGTTTTCATCTAAGTTCTGTGCACAAAATCCCAAACTACATGCCTCACAATTGTCCTCATCATGGAATCCTTTCAAAGGTGCCTCTATAATCACTGGCATCTCTGAATCCCTCCTGCTGCCATCACCATAGAATTTTGCCAGAATACGTTGGGCCAGGTTATGTATAATTCTCTTGGTGGTTTCTGGAGAAAAATCAGGTTTCTCAAATTGAGACAAAAAACATTTCTTACACTTCTGACCAAAACACCTCATAAGCACATGGCCCTTCCTCATCTTCAGGTACATTTGACATAGGACATTCACTTGAGCAGAAGCCCAACTTCGTCGGCATGAGGAACATCGGAACCTGCAGACAGAAATAAGAAGTCCATTGTAATCTCAGTTAGTTGCTGACCTTAGGGAAATGGGTCTGATCTTGTTTTTAAGACCCTTTTTAACTTTAAAAATGTAATGATAGGTTGCTTTTCCAATATCAAGATAGAATCAAATCAATTCATCGAAATAAGAGAAGTACCTTCTTTTTTTAGGGGTTTTCCAAAATAATAAAAGACAACTTTGGTACTTCAAAAATTCTTAGTGTGTGGAGAAACACAAAGTTCTCTAGATTAAAAAGCACAAGAGAATGGCTGTTTCTTGTGACAATGGTCAGTGTTTTGAAACTGTTCTGAAGAACACTGGGAAGCTTCATTTTTTTTATCAGGAGGTCTTACTTTCACAACCAGTCAATTGGTTGGTGATTCAGTTAGTTCTAGAAGATGTAGTTGTGACCACTAGAGCCACAACTAAATGGTTCCCAGGAGTTTCTAAATGCTTAATGCTTAGAAGGTCATATGTTGCAAAGGGTAAAGTCTGGATTAGATGCCTGGTTTCTATACTCCTTAACCTCCATACAATTTCCCTGACCGTAGAAGCCTTCACTTAAACAATTGGCTCTTGGCCTTGTATATGGTTCAATGGTAGAGCACAAACTTTGTCTGCATGAATCATGTCAATTTCTTAGATTTAATGCCTGGTATTACAAATAATTAACAGATAAATATATTTTATAAAATATGCAACATACATATTTATGTTTTTATAAATTTATTATGGATATACATTTTAAACTATATTTAGGAACAAAGCCATGCAAATAAGTGTATATACATGTGCAAATAAAAACACATTATCTTATGTAGAAGTAGTACTCACTTTTCTTAGAAAGACCATAGAAACCTTTGGGGCTGGGCGGTGGCACTGGAGGTAAGGTGCCTGCCTTGCCTGCACTAGCCTAGGACGGAATGCGGTTCGATTCCCCGGTTTCCCATATGGTCCCCCAAGCCAGGAGCGACTTCTGAGCGCATAGCCAGGAGTAACCCCTGAGCGTCACAGGTGTGGCCCAAAAACCAAAAAAAAAAAAAAAAAGGAAAGAAGGAAGTATTTTGAATTTGTGCCATTCTTGTGAAGGTGGTCTTAGAGAGGCAGGTGATCATGACAATGTAGATGATAGATATATAAAACATATGCTATGACTAATAATCTATAAAGAATAGAGCTGAAAATACCTGTAGCAGGATAGGGATAGATTTGCCAGATGGATAATCAAGTGTGAAAAATACTTGATTGAAAATAAAATAGTCGTTTCCTTTTTGATATGGACAAGGAAGCTGATCCCTGTGTCTGGAGATCAACAATGAATATATAGATAAGAAAAGAATATTATGGGACCATAGTAATAATACAGCAGGTAGTGTTTGTCTTGCATGGGGCCAATCTGGATTAGATCGCTAGCATCCCATAGTCTAGAAGTGATTCCTCCCTGTAAGCAAATTTATAAATAAGCCCTAAGCATCACTGGATGTGCCTAATCCAATAAAAGAAAGTTGTGTTACTGAAGGACTTCAAAATCTAGGTTTTGTTTATAGTATCTCTCCCTTCTGTTAGCTTTATATTTGCAGTAAAATTCAAATAAAATATGTGACCTTTTAAAGAGACAACCTGAGGGTCTTTTGAACAGAACTAGAGAAACCATCTAGGACCAGAGGGATGGGGATTTTCTAGATAGAGTCACCTGAAGCATAAGAGGCTCGAAGTGAACAGAAAGGCATATTTATGAACAAAGAAGCGCTCTCTAGAAGTGTAGATTTTTCATAAATATTTAGTGAAAGAACTAGCCAAAGATATTTCCTACAATTAAACAAAATGTGCTTTAGTGTATTATAATTAAGCTTATAAAGAATGAAGTGACCATATACAATGGAGAGATGAGTGTCATTTCCTCTGCTTTGTTTTTTTAAACATTTTTTGTTTATATACTGGAATTTGCAATATTGTCACACATCTCCTTCATGGATACATCATTCCAACAGCTCACTTACTACCAGAGACCCTGCTTCCTTTCATTAGTGTCCAGTGGACCTCTCCCACCCATCCTACTCATGTAATCTAAATTTTATAGACAAAGTCTTTGGGTTTAATGACTTAAATCATTTTTGTCTCATTGTTATGTTGTTATACTCTCTCTCTCTCTCTCTCTCACATTGTGTAGATGATTACACCTACTCATATAAATTAAACTCCTGATATTTATTTTTCCTAACAAGCTCTCAAAGCAGTCTACCAAGTTTGTACTCTCTTTTTGCCCAAAACACTCATTTCCAGTCAAATTTTTACCCACCTGCCAAATGCTTTCTGTTGGTATTGCTTCCACCCTGGGGGCAGACAATCTGGCTGAATGTTCTCATCGTATTTCAGGGTCCACCTCGCTTGGGGTTTCTCTTTCTGGATCAGAGCTTGAAGTAAATCTTCCCATGATTCAAGATCCATAAACATTTTCTTCTCTGAGAACCAGCATATACTGGGTGACTTTCAGTTTTATTAGTTATACAAGCAACAGTTTCCAGTTCCTGCCACGTAGTGACATATCAGGATTTTGCTATTTTGCTTTTACTTTCATTTTAGACTCAGTTTACAGAACAATCTTTGTTCTAAAGACAGAGGGCAGCAGAGTTTTGTTACTGTGTAAATAGATTAGACATTTAAGTATATAGCTCTTGTCTAATTTCTGGGACACCTATAAATTAACTTTTATGTTTCTTTTATTTTGGACCAAGTAACGTACTCTTTTTAGCAGCTATGTGAAATAACTATCATGCGGGGGCCAGGCAGTGGCACTGGAGATAAGGTGCCTGCGCTAACCTTGGACGGACCGCGGTTCGATCCCCCGGTTCCCATATGGCCCCCGTGCCTGCCAGGAGCGACTGCTGAGTGAATAGCCAGGACTAACACCTGAGCGTCACCGGGTATGGCCCAAAAACCAAAAAAAA
>PVKC010033592.1:0-13912 GCA_004027635.1 Crocidura indochinensis | reverse complement strand
AGTGAGGGGAAGGGGAGTGATAATGAGAGAGAGAGAGAGAGAGAGAGAGAGAGAGAGAGAGAGAGAGGGAGGGAGGGAGGGAAAGAGGGAGGGAGAGAGAAGAGAGGGGAGCATGAATACTGAGGCAAACTATATTATGTGAGAGGAAATTGTGAGTGAAGCATTTTCAGCTTCTTCATAGTTTTTTTCTCCATTTAAAAATGATCTTTGCACTTTAAAAAGGCAAATTTAATCATGATCTAAATGCTTTATACATAAATACTTAATTGCTTAAAAATCCTTAAAGGTTGGTGTTGTTTTTTGTTTTTTTTTTTTGTTTGTGTTTTTGGTTTTTGGGTCACACCTGGCAGTGATCAGGGGTTACTCTCATGGCTCCATGCTCAGAAATTGCTCCTGGCAGGCATGGGGGACCATATGGGGCACCGGGATTTGAACCGATGACCTTCTGCATGAAAGGCAAACGCCTTACCTCCATGCTATTTCCCGGGGCCCCAAAGGTTGGTATTGTTATATGAGAAAACTGAGGACAGTGCTATTGTATTACTGATAAACACCACAAAGGTAGTGGGAAAATTAGGGTTTAAATCCTGGGAATTCAACCTAGTTTCTGAACTTGTTTTCACCTCCTCAGACTGCCATAAGGTACGCATGCCTCTTCTATTTCATATTAGCTGTGTCAAAACTGCATAAAAATAGCTTTTATGTTTCTGCTCTACCCTTCACTTAAATGTCTTCTATGCATCCTTGCACTTTCATCATCCTTAGAAAAAGTCCTTCTCTAGCTATATGGAGTTGTGCTCACCATGGCATTGATTCTGGGCCTTGTAGCCAGCAACAGTCCTATGTCAGCCAGTTAAAGACGAATTCCTTTCAGTTTCTCAACAAAATCCTTCACATTTGAACAGAACAGAAGAACTAGGCTGCTGAGATGCCAACAGAAACAAACTTACATTACGAAGTGTTTCCAACAAATGTTTTGGAGATTTTAAAGGGGCAGCTTTCTATGTATTGAAGATTTGCAAACAACAGACACACAGGCACGTTTTGCAGGCAGCTTTCTAAGTATTGAAGAATTTTGCAAACAACTGACACAGGCCAGAGTTATTTCTGGTTATATAATCTTCGTAAAAAAAAAAAAAGTCTTGCTGCTGCAATACTCATTTATCAATTGTCTTATTAACACCCACACATTTTGTTTGTGTTAAAATAATAAAAATGGTGTTTTAGGTCTTTGATGCTGATATGTGTATTATGAATATAATTTTGCCATTCTTTAACAGATTTCAACATGGAATCAAAGGTTTATGTTTATAAGCTTTATAATAATTCTACAAAGTTCAAGCAGTTTGGCAGTGTCTGGAAAACTGAAAAAAAAAAGTAATAAAAGATTACCACGAGGAATTCAAAGCTGCCTTGTATGGTAATGCCAAATCAAACTATTGCATACTTCAGCATTAGGAGTTTTGTTGTGATTTTAGAGATAGGTCAGGCTACAGCTGCAGAGATAACTAAGAATAACAGAGTGATTTACCCTTGACAATGAGTAAAGGATTTTGGAAATTTACAATTAATAACAGCTTTGAAAACGTATTAGAGAAATTAATGAGAAAGAAAAAACAACACAATTGTCTAGGCCTCATTTTCTAAAGTATTTGTTAGCATCCTCCATTAGCCTTCAGCCTTAGCACTTCTGCCTCACCTTGTGAGAGTATAAACCTTTCATTTTTGCTAGTTTGGAATGCAGTTTTCCTGTCCAGCCCAAGCTCACTGAGTCT
Organism: Crocidura indochinensis; assembly: GCA_004027635.1. NCBI lineage: Eukaryota > Metazoa > Chordata > Mammalia > Eulipotyphla > Soricidae > Crocidura > Crocidura indochinensis. Next base: position 12,137 of record PVKC010033592.1, on the reverse strand, counting down.
ACGCCCTTTTCAATTCTGCAATTGCATGCTCTCAATTGTTGGCAGCTAATAAAAGGGGTTTCCTTATGAATCATAGTGCGTGGGGAGGCTGAGTGGTATACCCTACACTTGTGCCATAATCTGCCTGGAATGTATTTGAAATAGAAGACAGAAAGCTAGGGTGTAGTTCAACATCTGATTTCAAGCACATTCTCCAAAATTTGGCATTCAACGTGGAAAAGTCACAGTGTCTCTCCTGCTATGGAAAAGTTGACACTCACAACATTGTCTCCAAAGGGACAGGCACTAAGTTCTACACAATTTGACTCCAAGATCTCTGACTCAGAAGGAGTTCATTTCTTGATCCTTTTATATGACCCTATTTTCCTATTCAGGTAGTATAAGATCAGCTTTGATGAGCTGAGATGAAAAAAACATGTGGGGAACACACAGTTGCCATCAACATAGGTTTTAATTAGTTATGTTGACAAAGTACTTTGGCAAAGGACAGTTAAGTCTGATGGATCGTATCTTTTGAGATTTTCTTGTGGGAGGTGGGATCCAGGGCACATTTTCATCACACACACCCTGGTCTTCTTGAGATTGAGAAAAGATTTGCGGCAGAGAGGTCTTGCAAAAGGGATCCTTTTGGAACTGAGTCTGGTATCAAACAACAGTCCATGTTAAGGTGATGGATCATACCTTAAACTATAATAAAAAGGCTAAGTAAAATTGCAAGATCAATTTATAAAAATGAGAAGAGATGTAAGAACACTACTTCCACTATTTGCCTTCTTTTTTTCATAATACATTGAAGAGAGTAATTTACTTATCAGTAGATTTAATTGGTGCCCAAACTATCAAGTTCTGTTATTTCAAGGAACTATGCATACTAATAATATGTTTTTCTTCTTAACTTTCATGAGATTCTAAAATATCAGGTTTTTAAAAGGCTAGCAAAGGCATTTAGAATGAGTAGAAAATTTTTGAAAGTTTGTGTTAAGAACTTTAAAATTTACACTAAAATCTAAATGAGCAATGTGAGGAGGAAAAGGAATGAATAATAAATAATAGATTACAGGTATTTAAAATTTTGACTTGAACAAAAAGTCACATTATTGTCATTTATCTAACATGTTCAACTGTATAGCTGATTTGCTGATCTCATCAATTTGTAGAAAGCATGACACGGTTTGTTTTTTTTTCAAATATCACTCAAAACTTGCCAATTCTATTGTGTTTATTATACTGTGTAGAAAGAATCCTAGAGTTCAGAATCTCAACACTGGAGAGAAGGGCCTATATGTAAACAAATCTTCATGACACAGCATGTTAAACACTCAGGAAATAAAGAGGAGGGAGAACAGATTTTGGATCGTAAAACACAGTGAACAGCATGCTAATTTGGAAGACTATCCTAAATATTCAGAAAGCGCTTTTCACTCTGCCCATTAATTAGTCAACAGTGTTGATTCTTCAATTTGAGGCTCAGAGAATGCAATGTTGCTCATGCCCTGGGCTACACAATTCTGGTTTGGTATAGTATTGGGAAACCACATGGTAATGGCATCAAACCATAGTTTGCAGTTTATTTTGTAGTTTGCTTGCAGAATAAATCACTAGTCATTGTTGATTAATCTTAATCTTCGGTCCCCCTTCTTCCCTAGAATAGGACTAAAACATCAGTTCACTTCTTAGATACTGGCAGACTCAGGTGTGAAAGGGAGCTGGAAATAATAAAAAACAACTTTATCTCTCATATCTTAGGAAATTCCAAAGGGTTTAGGAACACTAAATTGAGAGCTGGACTAAGATCAAATATATATTCCTTATTTTAAATCACATCTCAACCTCCCATACCTTCTCCTGATCTGTATACAATCCTGTTGAATATATGGTGCAGGGACCACAGAGTTAGAACAGGAGTCATACTTGAAGTCTGTAGTTAACCCCCAAAGAATAAAATACAAATTATGCATGTGTGCTATTATATTCAATAAATTATTTTATAAAGAAAAGCATGATAAAGCAAGTATGAGAAAATGTTTTAATTAAAACAGATCAATAAGTGAAGAGAATCCAAAAGGTATATGAAAGTTTGAGTAGCTTTTTGCAATTTTTTCTGTAAATTTGAAACTTTTAAATATCCATTGAGTAAAATAACTCTACAATTCCATCTGAAAAGCTAGTAATTGCCTAAATATATATCAATGGTGGTTGTGTACATCCATTATAAAATATAAAAACAGCACACAAGCTAGAGAAGAACAAGTTTGAGAGTAAGAACATGACAAGAGATATTTAGTACTTTTTTTCTTTAGGTGCTGTCACACACCCTAGAACCATTGCTGTGTCTGGAGTTTTGAGGTAAAAACTTGAGTCTGAGATTTTTTTTGTTTGTTTGTTTTTGGGCCACACCCAGTGACGCTCAGGGGTTACTTCTGGCTATGCACTCAGAGGTCGCTCCTGGCTTGGGGGACCATATGGGAAACCGGGGGATCGAACCGCAGTTCGTCCTAGGCTAGCGCAGGCAAGGCAAGCACCTTACCTCCAGCACCACCGCCCAGCCTCTGAGTCTGAGATTTTTTTACAGGAGATGGTCTCTATCTGAAAAATTTTTTTAATGAAATAAAAATAATTTTTTTTCATTTGAGCAGCTTTAGTTGAGTAGGTGAATTTTTTACCACTTCATATTAGACTTAAAATTTAATCTCTTAATAAGATATTTGAAAATATTTTTGAAAATAGATTTTCCCCAAAAGTTATAGTGGCAGTAATGACATCCTAGATTTAGACTTAAATTTAGAAAGATAATTCAGATAGCTTAAACTAAATAATGGACTTTTAAAAGAGCAATAACTTCCTAAAAATTTATCACAATAAAGGATATTGTATAAGTTCTCAAAATCTTTATTGAAAATAACATAACGGCTGAGATTTTAAGATTCCTCAAGAATACCAGTTGGCCATTTGTTTTAACCTTTCTAAACTCCACAATTTGCAGAATTTGTGCTCCAGGATATATTGAATACCAGCTTAGTTAAATTAAACAATATAACAGTGAGCAGCATTTGATTTTAAAAATCCTTTTCATTAACCAACACCTCTAATTTTATTTTTTTAAATATAGAACACAAACATTAAAATAAATTAAATGAGTAGCACTTAAAAATGGTCAGATTTTTCCAAATATCTGATTATAAAAATAAATTCAAAATACTTTTCTGAAATAAATATTACTTTAACTTTGTATACATAAGGCAGTTTTAAATTTTCCAGAACTGAACGCAAGATATTTTTGCATGACCCTTGCCTGTTGTAAGCCTGCCAGATATATCTCTTCCATATTGTTGTGACAAGAACTCAGACTACCATGTAAGTAACTCATTCATTTATTTCCATTACTTAGAGCGATTATTTTCATCGTAGTAGAACAATCATTGCCATCTAATGACAGAATTTAAATAAATATAAAGTTAATTTTATGAGTCTAGCCAAACTGATTAAAATTAATTCTGAGCTTTGGCGTCCCTTTGCCGCTCCTGAACTCCCTGCTGTCTCATTCTCTCTAAAGTTTGTCTTCAGAGATAGGAACCTTCCTGCTCTCCCTATCAACAATCCTCTAACCAAATTGAAGATATTTTAATTTATATTAGATATTTCCAGTCAGATTGAATTTTGCACTGCTTTCTCTTAGAAAATATAAAACTCAAAACTCTGTTTGACGAACCAATGAATCAGTTAGCAATGTTTTTTCTTTTATTTCTTTTTTGGTTTTTGGCTCACACCCGGCAGTGCTCAAGGGCTATTTATTCCTGGCTCTGTGCTCAGAAATTGTCCCTGGAAGACTCAGGGGACCATATGGGATGCTGGGATTCGAACCACCATTTGTTCTGAATTGACTGTGTGCAAGGCAAACACCCTACCACTGTGCTATCTCTCTGACCCAAGTTAGCAATGTTCTTATAATATTTAGATAACCTCACACTTTTAGAAAAATAACTTCTAGAGAAAATGTACATCTAGCCAACATTTTATACAATCAATTCAATAGAGCCCTTTCTTAAACAACCTTCAACTCCACCATTACAATCCACAAAACTCATAGAACAATGGGGAAATTAAAGAAGACTACTGCAATTGTGGATATGAAAAAAAAAAAACCTGGCAAATTTCCAAGCACACAAAAATGCCTTATAGATAAGAATTCTTATAGATAAGAATCTAAAATCAATACTTAATGTTTTAGCAACAGAAGTCAAGGAGTCATTAGCCTGTGAAATTAAGCAATCTATAGTAGAAGAATTCAACCAACTCAAAGAAGAACTCTTTCAGAAAATGAGAGAATCTATACAAATGGAACTGAAAGAACTAAAAAATATGTTAGCAAGTTATACTAGCAGATTTACACAGGTGAGAATAACATAAACGAACCTGAAGACCAATTAGACAACACTGATAAAGAAGTTAAAAAAAAAGAGAGACAAAAGAATAGCAGAAAATGTAAGGAACTTAATGAACAAAGACAAAAGAAATAATCTCTGAATTACAAGAATAGCAGAAAAGGGGGAGGGAAAGGGGAAAAACAAGTAGTGTGGGAGATAATAGGAGAGAATTTACCCATTCTCTGGAAAGATGTTGCTGCACAAATCTGAGAGGCAAAAAGTGTGCCAAACAAAATAGGCCCTAATAAAACAGCACTAAGGCATATTTTAATTCAAATGGCAAAAAATAAATAGAGAGATGGACTCTAAAGCAGTATGAGAAAAGAAAAGTATTAAGTATAAAGAAAGAACATTAGAATTAAACCAAATCTTCCATTTGAAAAACTCCAGGTAAGAAAAGAGTGGAATGACATATTCAAATTACTGATTGAAAGAAGATTTCAACCTAGAGTACAGTGCCCATCAAACCTCTCATTAATGTGGGAGGTAGGAACAAAAAAAACCTGGAGAAATTCATGCTAATCAAACTTAAATGAACTAAATGAACTACTTAAAGATTAATTATAGAAACCAAATACCCAATTGTAATAACAACCCTATACAATAGGGCACAATAGCCCTTTCTGCCAATAGCTTCCTTAAATGTCAATAGACTAAAATCTCCTATCAAAAAACACATATAGCAAGTTGGATCAGGAAACAAAGCCCAGCCATCTGCTACCTGCAGGAAAAGCACTTAAAAGTTCAGGATAGACACAGGCTCATAGTAAAAAGATAGAAAACAATTAAACAAGTTATTGGAAAACAAAAATAATCTGGGACAGCTTTACTTCTACCAGACCAAATATTATTCAACCTCAAAAACATACTTACAGACAAGAATGGGCACTACCTACTGATCGGGAGAGTAGAACAAGAAATACTAACTCTGGTCAACATTTATGCACTGAATGTAGAATCCTCTAAATATGTAAGGATTCTACTTATAAACATAGAGAAGCATATCAACAGAAATGTGATATTAGTGGGAGATTTCAACACACCATTATAACCACTGGACATATCCAGTAGACAGAAAATTAGCAAAGACATAAAAAAAAAAGACCCTAAATGAGAAACTAGAAGAACAAGGACTAATGGATCTATCCAGGGCCTTTCATCCTCAAAATGCTGAATGTACATTTTTCTCAAGTGCACTTGGAACCTTCTCTAGGATAGACCACATTTTAGGACATAAGTCCAACTTACATAAATGCACAAATATAAAAATTGTACCAACAAACTATCAGACCACATGCCATAGAGATCAAGATTGATCGTAAAGATATGCGGAGAAAAACTAATGGAAATTAAATGACATACTGCTCATCAACAGCTGGTTCAAAGAGAAAATCAAGGAAGAAATAAAGAGATTCCTTGAGACTAATGATAATGAAGAAACAAATTACTAAATTCTATGGGACACAATAAAATCAGTAATTAATGGGAAACTTGTAGCAATACATTAGGAAAGAAGTCCTACTTTAGAAAATAAGAAGAGACAAAATCAATAACCTAATGGCATACCTTAAATAACTGAAAAAAACCAGCAGCAAAGAAACCTAAACACAAGCACAAGAAAAGAAATAATAAAAATCAGAGCATAAATCAACAACATAAAAATAAAAAATAATACAATGAATAGATAAAACAAGAAGCTGGTGTTTTTAAGGAATAAATTAGATAGACAAAAGGGCAAGACTCACAAGGAAAAAAAAGGGAAAATAATCAAATAAATAGGATCAGAAAAGAAAGGGGAGCGATTAAAACAGAACCTCCAAGAAATCCAAGACATCATGAGAGCTTATTATGAACAACAGTTAAATTAGAGAACATAGGAAAAAATGCATAGAATTCTGGAAAAATATAATTTTTAAATTTTTTAAATATTGATTTAATTAATTTTAATTATTTAATTATTTTAATTATGAATGTAATTGACCTAAACAGATAAGAATATTGAAACAGTAACTAAAAAACTCCCCAAGAATAAAATCTAGAGCAAGATTGGTTTATGGGTTATGGTTTATGGGTTAGTTTTATCAAATGTTCAGAGAAGAGTTATTATCATTGATCCTTAGACTCTTCCAAAATATTGGAGACAAGAATCCACAACACATTCAATGAAGCTAATATCACACTTGATACCAAAGCTGACAGAGATACTACCAAGAAAGAAAACTACAGACCAATCTCACTGAAGAATATTGATGCAAAAACCCTAAAAAAATCTTAGCAAATCGAATCCAAAAACACATCAAAAATATTCTCTATACATCATGACCAAGTGGGTTTCATCCCAGGGATGTAAGGCCGGTTCAAAATATGCAAATAAATCAACATCTTACACCATATCAATAAAAGAAAGGATAAAAACCACTGATTACATTAATTGATAGAAAAAGCATTTGAAAAAAATCTAACACTCATTTATGATAAAAAGAAAACCCTCAGCAAAATAGGTGTGGAAGGAACCTTTTTTCAAGATAGTAAAAGTTATCTATAGAAAACCCACAACATGGGGCCTGGGAGATAGCATGGAGGTAAGGCGTTTGCCTTTCATGCAAAAGGTCATCGGTTCGAATCCCGGTGCCCCATATGGTCCCCCGTGCCTGCCAGGAGCAATTTCTGAGCATGGAGCCAGGAGTAAACCCTGAGCACTGCCGGGTGTGACCCAAAAACCAAAAAAAAAAAAAAAAAAAAAAAAAAAAAAAAAAAAAAACAGAAAACCCACAACATTATTCCTAATGACAAAAAACTGAAAGCATCTCCACTACAGTCAGGATTGGGCAAAAATGTCCACTGTTTCCCTTTTTATTCAACACAGTATTTGTTTTGTTTGTTTGTTTGTTTGTTTTTGGGCCACACCCGGTGATGCTCAGGGGTTACTTCTGGCTATGCGCTCAGAAGTCGCTCCTGGCTTGGGGGACCATATGGGAAACCGGGGATCGAACCGCGGTCCGTCCTGGCCTAGCGCAGGCAAGGTAGGCACCTTACCTCCAGCACCACTGCCCGGCCCCTCAACACAGTATTTGTTGGATGCAGAAAAATGTCATATGGCAAAGTGGCCATCTACAAAGTGAATACACAAAAGAGAATTACATTCTTTTATACAAATAATGACTCAGAGGAGAAAGAGAGAAAGTCTATACATTTAAAATAGGGATCAACACTATAAACTACTTGGGAATCAACCTAACAAGAGAGGTGAGAGATTTATATCAAGAAAACTTCAGAACACTTCAGAAAGAAATTGAACAAGATCAAAGGAAATGGAAGAACACTCCATGTTCTTAATTAATATCATCAAAATGACCATCTTACCTAAAATACTATATAGATTCAATGTAATCCCTACTCAAATTCAGACAATATTCTTGAAGAACTTAGAACAATCAATTATAAAGTTTGTGTAGAACCATAAAAGACCTTGGACAGCCAAATCCATATTGAAAAACAAGAAATTAGGTGTTTATCTCATTACCTAATTTGAAGCTCTACTACAAAGCCAAAGTGATCAAAACAGCATGGTATTGGAACAAGATAGACTTTCAGACCAAAGAGTCAGAATAGAATATCCACTGACAAACCCCCAAGTATTTAGTAAATTAATCTTTGACAAAAGAGTCAAGACTCTGAAATTAATGACAGTCTCTTCAACAAATGGTATTGGAACAATTGGATAACCGTGCGTAAAAAATTAAAGACTGATCCATATCTCACATCTTACACAAAAGTCAATTCAAAGCATATTAAAGACCTTGATATTAATGCTGAATCTATAAAATTCATTGAAAAAAAAAACATAGGCAGAACACTCCAAGACATATATGTCAAAGAAGCCTTCAGTGATAGGATGTCAATAACAAGAACTATTGCATCAAATCTGAATAAATGGGAATGCATCAAAGTGAAGTTTCTGTATCGCAAAAGAAACATGGGCTAAAAATCAGAAGATGGATAACTGAATGGAAGAAAATGTACTCTACATCAGATAAAGGTTTGCTATCTAGGGTATCAAAGTACACACACAGACACACAGACACACACACACACACACACACACACACACACACACACGCAACCAAAACCATCCAAAAATGGGGAGAGGAAATGAAGAGACACTTCTCTAAAGATGACTAACAGATGGCCAACAGACATATTGGAAATTGTTCATCATCATTTATCATTAAATAAATCTAAATCAAGACAATGAGATATCATCTTACAACAATAAGACTAATACATATTAAAAATACTGGAAACAAATCTGTTTCGTCTTCATTATCCTGAACCTACAGACCTGCCAGACCCTAGGGGCTGCAGGCACCAGGATGGGCTAAGAAAGGCCTCAAGAAAAGGCCCCACCATCCATCCACAACCTATGGGATTTTATAATTAATAATTAATACAACAGTGTTGTCTCGAATACCATTGGTTCCAAAGTTTAGGGAGAAGTGAAACTGAGTGGAAGAGGAGAAACGCAAATATGAAAGGATGGCGGCCAGGGGCCAAGTGGTCTCAGGTGCATTAGCAGTGTTAAAAAAAAAAAGGACAGAACTAAATATTCAAGCCAAAGGCAACAACAGTGGAATCAAGAGACTCAAATATTAAGAATCTAAAAATTAAATGGGCCTGGTCTATTGGCAGGCTGGGAGGCAAGGGGAGTTTGATGGGATGCACCTGTGGAAAATTGGTGGAGGGGAGTCAATGCTGTTGGTGGGAATGACCCTTATTTATTGTAAGTCTGAAACCCGACTAAGAGGACTTTATAAATCACAATGGTTTCAATAAAATAAAAATAAAAAATGAATTCTGACTTTGCCCCTTATTAAGATCCTGAAAATAATTTAAGCACAAAGGTATTTCTGTTTGTGTCTTGTATTTCCATTATTAAAAAATAGAATGAAAGGGCAGAGAGATGTACAGTGGGTAGAGCAGTTGCCTTGCACATTTCTGGTTCAAGTTCAATCCCTGGAACCCTTTCCAGTAATCCAAGCATGCTAGGAGTGATATTTAAATTCAGAGCCATGAGTAAGACCTGAGCACAGCCAGCTGTAACTTCAAAACAAAATAAATGAAAGGAGACACTATGTTACCAGAGTCCATTATCTGTGTTACATCTGTCCAAATAAACCAAATTCCACCTGCATAAATGAGCAGAGATTCATTGTCTTCAGAAGTTCATTCCTTCTATTAGCAAGAAGCTACTGGAATACTAATTATCACGTTAGAATTTCTTAGCTACAATTCGACTGTTTAGTGGTAAGTGGATCCCCCAATAATTCCACAAGCAAAGTATCTCAATACAGATGTAACCAGTTACCATGACATGACCCAAGGAAATTTCTAGAACTATTCTCTGCTATTCTGTTAAGTGATTTATGCTCTCAGGAAAGTTGATACAGAGGTCATTAGAAGAAGCAGAGAAAAGAAAAACATTTAAGGGCTCACAAAAAAAGTGGTGTCAAGGTGTTGCAAAGAGCAAACTCTAACCTAAAGTGTATGGAAAAACATTTTTAATAATTTTTGTTAACTCTAAAAAAGTAATATATCAGAAAATTAATTAAATGAAGCTCAAATATATTTGCACACTGGTTTGTTAATAAGATGAATTCTAAATCCCAAAATAGAAATATGAAGGCCAGGTGTTTCTTCAGAAGTTGTCTTCACATTCCAGGCACTCATGAAGAGGTTGTTGAAAAGAACAAGCCGTGCACAGAAAAACATGCCCAGAAGAATCAGGCATTCCCTGGACAGGAATGTTAACTCTGCTTTGAAATAGTGAAATAGTGAAGTGATGTAGTCAAAGAGTGGGAGTAAAACTGACAGCATAGGCAACTTGGAGGTTGAGTGAAGTTTGTTTAGGCTTATCAGGTCATCATATTTTTATTAGATCTAGTGACTCCTCACTGCATGGAACTGCTTACAGAGTTGGTGGGAAGAAAGCAATATAAAAAGGCAAGTTCCCCTTAAATAGCATGGAAATAGAAGTTGTGTAAAAGAATTCTAGACAGAGGAGTGGCATGGGATGGAAAAATTAGCCAGACCTGGAGACCTGCAACTAGCACAGATTTCTTTTTAATAGACCCTCATTTTTCTTTTCTTAAAACAAGATTTCAATTAGAAACAAAATGGTCATTATTTTTATTAATAGTATAATTACTCTAGATGAACAGCTTTCTTACTTCTCAAAAGTTTATCTCGATCAGACTGTGGTTTTAGTCTGAATTTTTCTTGATCCTGATGCACCTAGAAAGTCTGCAATAATTCCTTGATGATCTTTCTCTCCTTGTCCAATGATAAAATACATCACAATACAGTGCCTGTATCCCTTTATTTTCATTATTGCTGGGAATCTGGCTCTCACTACCCCAGACATTAACTATATTTGCTATCAAGGACTGAACCCTGATGACAAAATTTAAATTGTATCATTTATTATAATAAATTCCTTGCAACTTTTTTTTCAGTCATCAAGCAAATCTTATTTTTATTATTTCATGAATCCCTAAGCATTAACAAGTGAAGCTCTTATTGGAGGCCACTGAGTATCTTGATAAAAATGGTAGTTCACTGCTGGGCCATAACAGGCCTACTGCATGACTGGACTGAGCACTGACTCAGCCTTATATTATTAGGAGTTGTCCCCTGGCTCCCAAATGCATTTTTTTTTAATTTTTAATTTGATCATATTGACTTACATATCTGTCACAGTAGTATTTTAGGTACATATTAACATTGGATCAGGGGAATACCTATCACCAAATTTGTCCTCCCCCCATACCCGTTCCATTCCTGCAACCCATACCCCCGCCATCACTCCCCCCGCCCCGTGCTGCTAGAGTAGGTGGTCCCCTCTTTGTCCAGCTTACTATTAGTGATCATATATCTGTTTGGTCCTGGTATCCGCCCTTGTTTCCCCCTCTATTTGAGAGGTGGAGCTCGATAATTCTAGTTATGTGGTTTTGTTTGAAGGAAAGAAAAGCAATAGAATGGAGTAAAAAATAAGAAAAAATAAAAAAGCATAAACTTTAACACTGCAATCTGAAGTATACCTACTATACTTAAAGTTTTGTAATTCTTTTTTAGAAAATTTAAAGAATAAAGACTTGAGCAAAATCTTTCTGTAATGAAATCAAATGATCAAATGAGTCAAAAATATTTATGAGCTATTTATTCCAGCACTTAATGAATTAGATGGGAGCTCCTACATAGCAATTCAGGTATTGGTAATGCAGTAAAATAAATGTAAATTAAAAGTATTTGTTCTTCAATAGATTTTGCTAGCTTAGGAAGTAGAAGAGCTTAAACTGAATAAACTGTAATTATGCATGGCTTAATGATGATTTGATCAATTATAGATCTAATAACTATTCTGATATATTGGCTATATCAAATAACCTAAATATGTTATAGACTATACCACTTTGATTTGTGGAACTATACTCAATGATATTCATACAATAGTGAAACTACCTAATGATATATTAACTAGAAAATATCCAGCATTGACTATGTAACTAAACATATAGTTTAATTACTATATGAATATATACTTTCTATATATGTATATTTACTATATGTACAGCTACATAGAATTTAAATATATAAATTTATATATATAAATATATGACATATATTTATATACTTAAATATATATTATATATACAT
>PVKC010033591.1:0-13904 GCA_004027635.1 Crocidura indochinensis | reverse complement strand
TCTCCCCAAATTAAAAGCTTTTAATAGAGAAGAAGCAACTGGCAAACCTAAGACTCCCAAGTTGATTGTTAAAATAATTCCAACAGCTATTGCTATGCCCCATATTCTCACCTAATCTATCTTTCAAGAAATTTTTCAAAAGATTAGAACTTGGGGGCCCGGGAGATAGCATGGAGGTAAGGCGTTTGCCTTTCATGCAAAAGGTCATCGGTTCGAATCCCGGTGCCCCATATGGTCCCCCGTGCCTGCCAGGAGCAATTTCTGAGCATGGAGCCAGGAGCAACCCCTGAGCACTGCCGGGTGTGACCCCCCCCCCAAAAAAAAGATTAGAACTCTAGAAGTTCTCAGGACAGATGACAAGTACTTCTCATAGGGACTTGGGAGCAATTTGACTCTTATCCATCAAGACATTGGGGATGTTCTGTCTAGTCTCAGTTCTGAAGGGTAATGGCCAGCTCCGAATCTGACTGTATCCAGCAGGTAAATGAATTACTGATGGAATGTATATATTCAAGCTTAGTTTAAATGCATATTCATTATAAAAAATAAAGCTAGTCCTAGCAGAAGTTCCAGGCTAAATGATGAGATAAAGCAAGCTGCGATGTAACTTGAATAACAGGAGCCTATTAAAAATTATTTTAGATGCTCAGTGAAAAAGATGGGAGATGAATTAGTATTAATTCATCAGCAGCTGGAATAATATAGCTATTTATAATTTATAGTTATATTAGTTATAGTTATATTATTACATTACATTTTACATGTTATATTACAACTAACATATATATAGTTATATTGTAGTTAGTTATGATAGTTATAATTTTCTGTGCTCAACAATATAGAGCAGTGGTCCTCAAACTACGACCCGCGGGCCATATACTGTTTGTTCCCATTTTGTTTCTTCACTTCAAAATAAGATATATGCAGTGTACATAGGAATTTGTTCGTAGTTTTTGTTTTTACTATAGTCCGGCCTCCAACGATCTGAGGGACAGTGAACTGGCCCCCTGTTTAAAAAGTTTGAGGACCCCTGATATAGAAAGACTATGTATGATTGAAGGAGCCAATTCAATGGTTCCATTGAATGGTTCCAAAAACAGTTCCATGCTTTGGATCTGGAACCAAGGCTTGTCACCTCTGTACTTACATCATCACTGCAAAGGAAACAAGTTGAGATTTGACAGTGTTCTCAGCCTTGATAGCCTCAGAGTTGTTTGAAATTAACCTGTCTTGCTAACAAACTTGCTTTTTGAGCCATTGTTTTACCAGTGAGAGTCAGTTCCTTCTCCAGTTGTGATCCCAGTATGACCCTCAAATTCCATTCCTTGGCATCTATCCTAAGCACAAAAACTATGAATTCAAAAGTACATATACACATCTGTGAATATCCATATACACAACTGCAATGTTATTTATAGTGACCACATACCAACAACAGATGAATAAAGAAATTATAGCTTATAAACAAGATGAATTATTACTCAGCTGTAAAAGAAGATGAAATTGTGCCTTTTGCCATTACTTGGATAGAACTGGGGCAGGGGGGATCATGTTAAATGAATAATTCAGAGGGAGAATGTAAATGCCAGATAATATTATCAATATGTGGTATATGAAGAAACAAATGAAATGAGAAACAACCAATGAAAATAAACGTTTGGACTCTGATGAAAAAACTGGGGTTACTAAGGAAGGGCGTCACTAAAAATTATATAAGGACAGTTATAAAAGGTTTTTAGCACTTTGGATATCAAAAACATAAACAATACTGAAAACATGAGCTCTAAGTTGAAACCAATGAACTTTTTTTTTTTAAACCAATGAACTTTAATGTGCCAGTTAAGATGGCAGATGGGGGCAGAGGAGGCTGACTGAGGGTGGGACATAGAGTATGGGAGCACTGATGATGGGAGTTGACACTGGTGATACAATTGGTGTTGAAATATTATATAACTAAAACTCAACTGTCAATAACTTTGTTAATTGCAGTTATTTAATTCAATAAAAATTCAAAACAAGCATTAACACTATCGCAAACCATGCTACTTCAATAATAATAGAAACAATTTTTTAATTATGAAAAGATGATCGCAAACAATAAAATGAAAACAAGGGAACGAATGAGAGATTACCAAAAGGTAATGGAAAAAAAAAGTAATGGGAGCTAGAGCCAGAAGTAGGCTTGTCCTTGGCTGGGAAATCATCCAAACCAGTGTCCAAACTGGCCCTGCCTGGTGTAGACTAAGCCCGAGGCCTGGGGCGGGATGTGGTAGCTTCCAAGCTTGTGGTCTAGCCGCAAAGTGTACCTGGCACGTGGCTGTTAATTTTAAGCAGAATCTGTTTGATGGGCTGACTGGTCCAGAGAGTGGCAATGGAGAACAAGACAGGAATAAGAAGCAGGAGCACAAGGTAGGGATCCTGGACCCTACAACTTGGGTGGTCTGTTTTCTGGCATGAAGATGCTAAGGGCCCATCATTTAACCCCTAGGGCAGAAAGAGGCAAAAGCCAAAGTTCTCTAGTAAGTATGAATCATCACTGATGATTTCCTGGCTCTAGTCCTGAATGACTCATTTAATGCATGAACTGGTACAATGACTCTGATACCCAATGCCATGCCTGGATTTTCTCCTCATGTTGATACCTACAAATCAAGTACTGATAAAAGAAGGTCTACTCAGGGACTTTGGTTCTTTATGCTGTACACTTTTCAAACCAACAGTGGGAGGCTATGATTCAAGTAAAAGGTGGTGGTAGCTATTTTAATATTCAGCTGCAAATCTTATTTTATGGTATAATGGTTGCAGATTATATTCTCATTTTTTTGGTGGGGACAGAAAACTCAACTGCAACCATTTAATGAAGGCATTTTTTGGTAAATATTGTTGGAGCTGGGTTCAATCCCAATCACATACCGTCCCACTAGAGTGTTTCCTGAGCACATAGTCAGGAGTAAGCCCTGATATAGTTGGATGTGGCTCCAAAACAAAAATAAGTCAATTGGTCTAGAGAGATAGCATGGAGGTAAGGTGTTTGCCTTGCATGCAGAAGGATGGTGGTTTGAATCCCGGCATCCCATATGGTCCCCCGAGCCTGCCAGGAGCGATTTCTAAGCATAGAGCCAGGAGGAACCACTGAGCACTGCTGGGTGTGACCCCAGAAAAACCAAAACAAAATGAAACCAAAACAAAAACAAATCAATTAATGGACTTTTAAGTCATAAAGGAGTTTTATATATGAGCTTCAAGCAAGTAATATATATATATTATATATTATATATATTATATATATTATATATATATTATATATATTATATATATTATATATATTATATATATTATATATATATAATATATATATATTATTATATATATTACTTGCTTGAAGCTCATATATAAAACTCCTTTATGACTTAAAAGTCCATCAACCCCAATATACTTACAACTAGTTCTAGATGAAGAGAAAACAGCTTCTAAAGAAATGTCTCTGACATTTGACATCTAAAAGGAATTTGCAATTAGTTTCAGTTGTAAGAAAAATGGCACCTACTCAAATGCCTTCATCCCGCGCGCACTGCAAAATGAATTATTTCAAGAAAGATCTGATTGTCTGATTCCTGGGTCAGAAAATATTCGTCAAGTACTGAATTTTCAAAAGGAATGGCTAAACTCTATCATGCCAGGGAAAATCCAGATGGACTTTGCTACTTAGTTGAGAAAAACTGATGGATGTGTTTCAACACTGGATGGTCGAGAGACAATTGGCCCAACATGGTAGCGCTGGCTGTAGGAGGGTGTGGGGGAGAGATGGACAGAGGGAACTGGAACAGACCTAGAATCTGGGTGGGAGGGTAGGTGGCTGAGGGGAACCAGCCTTGGCAAGAGTGAGCACTAGAAGAAACAAAACAAAACAAATATGAACGTTCAAATGGGAAAATCAGCTTCTGGAAAAGTTCACATCTATGTGTTTCTTAGAGAATTAAAATGAGACAATGGCAGGTTAACTTGAACAATGACAAGGGTTCTATTTAATTTTTATGAAAGTCATATCTCTTGAAGATAGCCCTTTTAATTATCTGTAACTCTCACTTTCAGCATATCACCTTTCTTGGGTTTCTGAAAAATTATTGTATCTCTATTTATGCCTTTTATTACATGGTAAAATGACATACGAGCAGGAAGAGGGCCAGAGAGGTAGTATAGGGGTGAAGGGGTTTGCCTTATATACCATCAAGCCGGACTTGTATTGCTGGCACCACATACCCTCCACTGAGCACTGCCAGGGTTCATTTCTGAGTACAGAGACAGGAATAGACCCCCAATACCAAGCAAATCCACCTTCCCCAATAATATAAGAATATTAGGCCTAAAGGCTCAAATGAAGGCATTAGAGTAGGTGCCATTTTTCTTACAACTGAAACTAACTGCAAATTCCTTTTAGATGTCAAATGTCAGTCAAATGTCAATATAATAATTTTCAGCCTCACTGACTATCAGTTGTCTTAACATCATATTAAGTACAAGTATTTTTTTAAACAATTTTTTTACTTGATTGACTGGTTGTTTGTTTTTTTTTTGGTGGGAGGGGGGCACAGTCAGTGATGCTTAGGGGTTACTCCTAGTTTCTGCATTCAGAAATCGCCCCTGGCAGGCTAGAGTACCATATGGGATGCTGGGAATCGAACTGGGTTCCTTCCAGGACAGCCACACGCAAGGTAAACATTCTATTGCTGTGCTATCTTTCCAACCCCTAAGTACAAGTACTTAAGTGTTAAGTACCTCAGGTTCATGATGTAGTCATGAATTTTCAAAATAAACTATCTGATACCACGCTATCAGGATTCCCGTTTCAAACACATTGAAGCTCACACAGCTTCGTCTTGCATCTAATTCCTGTTGTTCATAGGTATTTTAGGAGAGCATCATTTGGGGCAGCATCAGAAGTAAGAAACTATTTAGAGTTTGAGGTGGTACTTCTCCAGAAGAGCACAGGGGCAGAGAGACCCCTCCCAGACATTCTCAATCCTACTCCTCTCAAGCTCAGTGATGCAGAATTGCTATTCCAGCAGTGTTGAGACCAACAGGGTCATACTGGGTAGAAGCAGGAATGGAACTCAAGTGCTTGAGCATGCTTAGAAAGTCCTCCAATCCTCTGAGCTATCATTCCAACTCCAGAAACCTTTTCTTTTCTTTTTTTTTTTTTTTAAAGAATTAAAAAAAATGGGTCTCCACTGAGAATTCTTGTTTTGTTTTATTTTGAGAGCAACAAATGACAGTAATTAGGAATCAATCCTTGTGTGCTCAGAAAATTAAATAAGATGCTGGGGAAAAAAACCTGGGTATAAGACAAGCCATGTATAAGACAAGAACCCTACCTACTGGTCTCTCTCTCTCTCTTTCTCTCTCTCTCTCTCTCTCTCTCTCTCTCTCTGGCCCTCCACTAAGGGTACTCAGGGATAACTTGGAGAGAACCAGCCTTTTTTAAATTTAAATCCCTCTGCTATAAGAACACAAATCACCCTTCTTCCTTCAGAACCTTGCCATTTTTCTTGGGATCCCTGTGTAATCCCGCCTCTGTTGTCTGGCATGGGTATTAGCCTGCACCTTCCTCCTCTCCAATGTTGACCACACATTAAAGGTCATGCTTCAAAGTCCCCAGCCTCCACAAAACCCACTTATTCACTCCACCCAAAATGATCTGATGTCCAGGGAATCTCTTCTCATTCCAGCTTTCTTGCCTAAGATCTGGCCCCTAAAGACAATTCTAAAGACTGCAAGTTGCATTATGAACACTGCTTTTCCCCACCCCCAGATTTATATGTTTCTTTTTCTCTTTCAACTGGGGGTCCCAGAGCAGAACATTCCTTCAAGCCTCCTTGATGAGGTCATTGCTGTCCCTCTCTCACCAGTTAGGGATGACTCAGTTGAAGATGCTCTGGAGTTACTGGTATCATAGATATTGCCCAAGCATTTAAAAATAAATAATTGAAATAGGCAAACACAGAAGAAAATAAGGGGATGATATTGTTTTTCTGTGATATATAAATGAACTGTAATAAGAAATTTAATGTAGTAAAGAGCTGATCCTTACATCATCCTTGACCCCAAAGCATTCGAGGAGAAGGAAAGAAATCAAGGTGGGAAGGTAAAAGATAAGAAAGGGAAGTAAGAGGGGACCAGGTATCTGGGCTTTGGTTATATTGAAGATATGGGAGGGTGGTATAGCTGTACCTTTAAGGAATAGACTCAGCACTGAAAACATGAGATCTAAGCTTCAACCACTGAACTTTAATATGTGCCTGTCAAGGTAGCAGACAGGGAGTGGGGAGGTTGATAATGGGTAGTGGGTGAAATATGGGACCACTGATGTTGGGAGTTGACACTGTTGGTGGATTTGGTGTTGAAATATTATATGCCTAAAACTCAATAACTTCGTAAACCACGGTTCCTTAAATATTTATTTTTAGATATTAGCTTCCTTCCCAAAAACTGAAAGAAAAAAAAAAAAAAAGGGCTAACATAATTTTAAGTTCTATTTTTTTCTTTCTCTTTAATATAGGAACCACCACTAGTGGTGCTAGGGAGGCCAGGGCAGGACCAGGAAGGGCACACAGGCATGTTTGGGGTGCATGTGTGTGATCACTAGATGCTTTCTGGGGTCCAGGATCAATTTCTAAAGGTCGATTACTTTGGAATTAAAAGTGGCAGTGAGAAAAAAAGAGGAAGTGAAATGAAAGAAAGGTCATCATACTGCAATGAAGAGGCAGTTCTGGTTCCTGAGGACACCCCAACAGTTCCCACCCCCACCAGAGTCCCAATGTCTCCTCTCCCTCCCTCTGTTGCAGCCCAAGGTCAGCAGTAATGACCTAATTTCCTGCTCCCATCTATGCCCTTTGAACTGTCCCAACCCCCACTAAAGAGACTGTGACATTTTTGTGGAGGGGGAGTCCAGGCTGGAGATGGTGGATCTGTGGGGAATGCAGTTTTGGGAAGAAAGACAGCATTTAGGAAGAACAGTGTTCCTTTCACAGTCCCACAGGCCACCCGGAGTGAGAGCAGCAAGTGCAGAGCAAGCAAATCACAGGTTCCCCAAAGATTCAAAGGTGCAGCCCCTGGATTAGTAGCTGGTGTTCTTATTAGGCCTTGACCTGCTCATACCATCTTTTCAACAACCGTTTTACATAGGTGCTGTCAGAATCAAATGTATTTAAAAGGGTGGGATCCAATATGGGGCTCGCCTTGAATGTAGTTCATCTGATTTTGATCCCTGGTATCCTATATAGTCCCTTGAGCATGTCAGGACTGATGCCCGAGTATTACCAGGTGTAGCCCCAAACAAACGAAAATGTGTTCTGGGGCCCGGGAGATAGCATGGAGGTAAGGCGTTTGCCTTTCATGCAAAAGGTCATCGGTTTGAATCCCGGTGCCCCATATGGTCCCCCGTGCCTGCCAGGAGCAATTTCTGAGCATGGAGCCAGGAGTAACCCCTGAGCACTGCCAGGTGTGACCCAAAAAAACCAAAAAAAAATGTGTTCTAGGTGGGGAGCGTGTACAATGAACTGGAGAACAGGTTTGCACAAGGGACTGGGGTTTGATGGCAAGCACCATAGAGTCCCTGTAGACTGCCAGGAGCCATCTGTGAAAATTTTGAAGAAGATCTTAACTACTGCTGGGCATGCCTCCCAACTTTTCTTCCCTCCCCCACCTCAACCCCCATAAAAAGAAAGAGAAAAAGAAACTAGAGAATCTTGAAGTGAAGAAGGAAGCCAACTAATGACTAGGTTTACTGAAGAAAAAAAAAAAAGAAGCTGGGAAGGTGGAACAGGGGTTAGGGCATTTGCCTTATATTCTTCTGATCCCCTATTGGGGGTCACTCAAACACCTGTGAGGGGTCAATATAGCCAGGAATAACACTTGGTATGGCTCCCAACTCTCCCCAAAAGATGCAAATGATGATGGAGTGAAAAAACATTTGGTACTATTGTTGTGTTGCAGGCAGATCTGGGACTCCTGATGATGAGCTTTTCAGGACATAATAAAACTATAATAAAACTGTTCAGTCACTAGCCCTAAAGTAGCCCAATGAGGACACATTCCTTTAAAATGCAAATATTGAACCCTTAGGAGAAGAAGACAATGAGCCAACATCCAGTGCAGAAACTGAGGCACCACATAGAGAAAGGTGAACCCTTCAGAAAAGGAGATGATCCCAGAGAATCTAAAGTTCTTGATACAAATAGGAAAGCACCCCAAGGAGTCAAATCCATTTTGTTTTTTACCACACCTAGATTAAATCTTCCATATGCATAGATCTGCAGGACAAAAATGTTTGGAGAACCTTCACCCAAAAGTCAGTTGAGGAGCCAGTGTTCTTTCTTAAACACTTAGGTATCTCCCCCTCTCTCCTCACCCCTCATCTTTCTCTAAGTCGATTTCTCAGTATTATTCTCCTCCTGAAGATCTTTGTGAGGGAAGCTGATAACCTAGAATGCCATTGTGCTGAGGTTAGGACTGATTTTTTTCTGCAAAGAGCAATTTCTTGCTCCAGCGTGAGTCCATATAGCTCCCTGGGAACTCAGCTGGCAAGGGTGGGGGCGGGGGGGGGAGGAACCACACAGAAGTAGGAGTGGTTTGATGGTTGCCTTTAAGGATGATGGAACATGAGCACTTGAGCCACTGTGACCCTGATCCATGTCAGCCATTTCCCTGGGTGACAAAGAGGTGAAACACTTTTTTCAAGACAACCTCTCTTGCTCTCCACGGTACCCAAGTAACCTATAGTAACAGAGAGTGCAAGTAATATTTTCATAATGGTCAACATTTACCAGGAGTAATTCCTGAGTGCAGAACCTAGAATAAGCCCTAAATACTTCCAGGTGTGGGCCAAAAACCAAACCAAATCAACCAAATAACCCAAATCAAACAAAAACAAACCAAAAACTACTATAATGGGCCAAAAGTGCCTGCAATTCCCAATAACTTGGTTTGTGATCTAATTCACAAACATCTGTATGTATCATCTATTGAGAAAAATAATGTAGTGGCTCCTCACAGAACAAACTATAAAGCCTAAACCTAGATAAATACAATGTTCCAGCCACAAACACCAGGCTTTAGTTAGCTGGAAACTGCTTCACAGCGATTGTGCTTCCAAGGAATAACTCTAGAAATTCAGATTTTCTGGGAGTTTAAAGCTGATTCTTAAAGCTGTCCAGCATTGGGCTAGTCTCTTGGAAGTAAGTTCAGGATATTACCTAAGGCTTAGACTTTTCCTAGTTAAATAGCATAAATTTCAAGGAATAAAATCTACTCAGGCAAGGGGAAGTAGGTCTGAGCATTGCCAGGTGTGGTCCCAAAGAAGTGCAGCATGTGGCAAACCTGGGTTCGATTCTCAGTACCTCATATGGTCCCTCAAATCCTGCCAGGAGTGATCCCTGAGTACAGAGCCAGGAGGGAGTCATGAGGACTGCTGGGCGTGGCACCCTCACTTCTGCAATTAAGAAGGACTGTTGCAGGAGTTGTCCCAATCCAGATGACTGTTCAACTGACTAATCACATGCTTGGCCTGTGGGAGGCCTAGGTTCAAGACCCCACATCCTCAAGCACTCCTGGAAATAGACCCCTGAGCATTGAGATGTGTGGCTCCCAAAATAAAAAATTCAAAAAAAGAGGGAAAATAATTCAAAGGTTTTCAATCGTCCTTAGAAGTCAGCAAGAAAGCTGAAAGAATTTATTACCCTAAAGGAGGAACCCAATAGCTGGCACCTTGGCCAATCATTTCTGTGGTCTAAGTCATGCATTTGTTGGGGTTTTGTTACAATAGTCCAAGCAAATGACATATTCAAATATAAAGAAATGACCACATGATTCTAAAAAAGCCTACTTGGGTTTTGAGTGTTTGTTTATGGGGGTTTCCCAATCAGGGCCTAGGTTGGCAGTTCTATAGTTCCAAGCAGGAGTTCAAGAACGTTATCAATGCTGCTCAGAGCCTAAGTAAGGGACACATGGGGCACCCAGTAATGCTGGTGGTTTCTAGGGCTGTACCTAGTGATGTCTGGGAGACCATGAAATGGCAGGAACCAAATCTCGGCTGGTTATAGGCAAGGTATGAACTCTAACTACTATATTATCTCCTAGTTTCTACTTATATTTTCTAAAGAGCTTAAAAAAAGATTTGGTTCTTACTGTTGACTTTGGGAGAGCAGAACTTGGCTTTTTTATATTAATCTTAATGCTGCTGTTGTCTTTCTGCGTCTCCTCAGGGCTTCCTTGTACACTGGCCACAGCATCCAGTGTCTGGGATGAGGTTAATGAGGGGACCAGGGCCAGCGTGAGGCACTCTCGTTCCTTGTCCACCTCGTCGCCATGAACTGTTTCTCCATTCATGCTGACTTTCCCATCGACCTATAAAAATCAGAAGCAACAAAGGCAGGCTACTTTCCACTGAAAGACAAACTCCCAAGTTCATAGGCCCTCAAACATTATCACTGCATAAACGCAGCTACCAATAAAGATGGTCCCAGATGCTGTCATTGGTTCCAGAAATTAGGGCTCCTATAAGTACTATATAAGACTTTCTTAAAATTTTAAGGCTTCAAATGGAATATTTTATTAATGTTAAATTAATTTTATTAATAATAAATTAATTCTGTTTTAGAAATTGTGCATATATGCTGCCATACACTTACTTGCTCAAGGTTGAAGAATGCTATTTTGTACTTTCAGTTTTGCAGTTTGTTTATTTATTAATTGACTGGTTTTTGGGCCACACCTGGTGACACTCAGGGGTTACTATTGGCTCTATGTTCAGAAATAGCTCCTGGCAAGCTCAGGGGACCAAAAGGGATGCCAGGAATCCAACTAGTTCAGTCTCAGGTCGGCTGCATGCAAAGCAAATGCCCTACTGCTGTGATATCTCTCTGGCCCCACTATTTTGTACTTTCATTGATTAAAAAAATAAACACCCTTGGTTTCTTTCCACTTAAATCCCTTTTATCTGGAGACCAAGGACATACTGTGTTCCTATGTGTGCATTGTCCAATTGTAGCACATTTTTAGTATGCCTTCTTCCTAGTCCAGAAATAGATATGTTTGCCTTCCACTATACCAAAGGCCATTCAAATGTGGTGTGGCAGTATGTACATTATTTACAGACCCCTAGAGAGCCCTTGGATCTCAAAGAACCAAAACTATGCCATTGTCTAGAACCAGAACACAGGCCTTGGTTAGAGAAGCACTCAACTTCCAATCTTATGAGAATCCATCCATTTTATGTGATTGGAACTGACAGGGACATTTAACCTTTAACTATGTGAAAAACACATCTCCAGAGACACATCAATGGCCCAACTGTAACTATGAAAGTTTTGTTTCTGTGATGAAAATAATTGCATTTTATAGGGGCTGGAGGGATAGTATAGAGGGTTGGGTGCTTGTCTTTGCTTGCCCAGGCTGACCTGGTTTCTCTCCACTGCATCCTCTGTGGTTCCCAGAGCCACACCAAGAGTAAATCCTTTGTGCAGAGTCAAGAGTAACCTCTGAGCATTGTTGGGTATTGATTTATTATTTTAATTGCATTTTATTTTGGGGATCTGGTGGTCATAGTGGATACTGTGGAGGAGTTATTCTTGATGGGTGGTGCTGGGAAATGGGGGTAACCCACATGCAAAGGCTGAGTTATATTCCCAGCTCATAAGTGCATTTAAATGAGGCTGTTTTATGTTTTTGGTTTTTTTTTGTTTGTTTGTTTTGGTATGGACGGGGTTAAAGGCTGGCCTCAAAAACTTAAGGAAACCCTTCCTACCTTAAAGGTCTTTAGGACTTCTTGTGAATTCTTAGGCTGAGAATAAGGCTTGGGTGTCAGCATAGGCACTGCTTTAGGGGGGACAGTTTTGCTGGGAGACCCACTGCCTGCTGCTTCCACGCTGGCCTCCTGCACATCAGGGCGAGTGATAGTGGTTTCCACGGTGGCAGTAAACTTGGGAGGAGGCAGGGACTGCTGTCTCAAGTACTTCATGGGGTTGGGGTCATTCCGCAAGGAGGAGAAGTTTGGCTCTGTGGAATGGCTTCTCTCCAGAATTTTTGGCATCTCCAGGCGCTCTAGCACTGCCTCGCTGATGGTGAATCTCTCAATGTATTGCTGCAGGATGCCCTCTGCTTCCTCCTGGGACCGAGCATTCTTGTAAGCCTCATGCAACTCCCGCTCTCTCCGCTCCCTAAAAGGGGGGGTGCAGGAAGGAGAAAAGCAAGAACATCAACAACTCACAAAAGAGGGAGAGCAGGAGTCCAACACAGAGTGCTTTGGACTCAAGCTTAGAGATTTTTGCAGTCTCCAAGTGCCATTTTTAGGAAAAAAAGTACAAGCCACTTCTATGGGTACATTAAAACCCCACCAACAGAAAGAACCCACTTTTCTTGAACTATTTCTCTGTAGGTTTTGATGCTTTTCCTCCGTTCACTTATCCCATCTTCTCCAGCCAGTAATTTCTCCATTTTTTTCCTTTCTTCCTCTTTTTTGATCAAATCCTGAGAAGCACTTCTTCGACGACTCTTCCAACGAGCCAGATCCTAGGTTGAGGATAGGGGACAGGGGATGGGGAAAGAGAACATGCTTGGTCAGACTGACCCATAATTTCGTTTCTACTCTGCAGAGCTAAGCAGGGCATTAATTCTGGGGCAGGCAGGACTCTAGGGCATTTGATCTCAAAAGATCTGGGATGGGGGAAAGAAATGGCTCTATGAAATAAAGAATCAATTTCATATCAGGTTCTCTACTTGAAAGTGCCTCACAGGGCAATAATGAGGTCAGAAACTTCTTTTCTTTTTATGTGTGTCCTTGACAGCATCAAGTATTACTTGGCTTACTGTAGAACAAGAGTAAATCATAGGATGAACAACTCAATATCCCTAGGGAAGGGAGGTTAAAAAAACAAAAACAAAATAAACAAAGGCAGATAACAATGGGTTTGGGTTATTAATGAACATCTGTGTGAATTCATTGACAATGCAAGACTAAAGGTACTGGAGTTCAGTGGGTGGTACAGTAATTGTGGGAAACAATCCCAGCTCCATCTTATCATGCTGATATGTTTCTTAGTCTCTCTGTTCCTTGGTTTCCTCACCTTTTAAATGGGCACAATAATAACTTCCTCGTACAGACGGTCTTGAGGGTGTAAACCATATAAGACAGTTGATAGAGGTCGATCATACTTGTGACTATAACTACATTTTAGTGGCCTGATAGACCTTACAGTTTTGGGCAAATGGTAAATCCAAGTTCATAAGAGCACCTCTGAATCCCTCTGAAAACCAGCTTTTTTATTCATCTCTTTCTCCACAAATTTGCCCTCCCCTGTTCCCCAAAAACTCTTCCTGGGCCTGCTGGGGTCCTGAGCCTGCTTAGTCTTGCTCTAATCCTGCTCTCTCACTCACTGGCACTGGAACTTGTCTGTGGTACTGAGAACTGCAGATATTGCCAACACACCACATACTAAGTGGATGACATGTGAGCAAGCAGTTAGACTATTCAATAGGGTCTGGGAGACTGGATAGTACAACAGGTAAGGCATCTCGCCTTGAATGCAGCCAAGCCAGGATTGATCCCTGGTGTCCCATATAGATTCCTGAGCACTGCCAGGAGTGATGCCTGAGTGCAGAGTTAGGAGTTACCCCTAACACTTTCAGATGGGCTCCCCTACCCCATAAAAGAACAACATCTGGTACTGGAATGCTTAGGGTGGAATATATACACTGTCACCATCATTGCTACCTATTCCTGTGCCCCCACTGAGCACCTCCCAGCTGTCTCCCAATTAGTGGCTCCCTCCACTTCTTCCACTTCTTCTTTCCTTTGTGGTCACGTTTCTAGGGAAGGTATTTTCTAGTGGTGTGTGTGTGTGTGTGTGTGT
>PVKC010033590.1:0-13912 GCA_004027635.1 Crocidura indochinensis | reverse complement strand
CTGGCAGTGCTCAGGGGTTACTCTTGGCTCTATGCTCAGAAATTGCTCCTGGCAGGCACGGGGGACCATATGGGGCACCGGGATTCGAACCGATGATCTTTTGCATGAAAGTCTTTCTCTTTTTTTTTTCTTCTGGTATTCTTTAAAACAGGGTGATCTCACTTATCCTTGGCATATAGAATGACAGGCTTTCATCTTAATGTGGAAAAAATGCTGAAGCCTTTGAATTAATCAATGGTAAAATGAACTTTCTGTGGTAGAGGTGTTTTCTCTCACACACAGAATCCAGGCAGAAGCTAGTTGATCTAAGCTATCTTAGAATTGGTTGGGAAGCTATCTCAGAATTCTCTTCTAGTCAATATTGTCCTAAAGCATAATATTTTAGGTGTTTCCACCTAAAATTTCAGTAGTGCCCCTATGTCATGTGGTGTTGATTATTCTAGAACTCTCACTTCCAAGTGTTTATATGCAATGACTTGAAGTCAGACTTCTAAGCACCCTCTTATCTCAAGTTCTTTCAATTCCTCTTTGATCGAACTAGTTACCCATCCAATTACTGCTAATTGTTATCATTATCACTTTCTTTCTTGAAACTGTTAGCCAATTAATTTTGTAGACTGTAGATGCTATGACACCAAATAGCTATAATTTTTGTTACATAGAATAAAGGCATTATACCAGAATAATAAAAGCTTTTAAGCAAATTAGTCACTTCTTGAGTTTCCAAAGCTTAGAGTTGAAAGTTATAGGTTATATTTTTTCTCAAATTTTCAAATGATAGGTCAAGATCATAGAAGTGCACTACTTCTATTGATGGGCTGAAGTCTACAGGAGTGGGAACAACACAGAGAGAGCATGAACTAAAAAATAATTCCATGATGAGAGTCATAAAAATCATAAGAAAAAAATGGGAGCCGGGAGGTGGCGCAGGAGGTAAGGTGCCTGCTTGCCTGCGCTAGCCTAGGACGGACCACAGTTCGATCCCCCGGTTCCCATATGGTCCCCCGTGCCTGCCAGGAGTGACTTCTGAGCGCATAGCCAGGAGTAACCCCTGAGCGTCACTGGGTGTGGCCCAAAAACCAATAAAAAAAAAAGTCATAAGAAAAAAAATGTCCCATCAGGCAATAAGATTTGATAGTAAGGAAATCAAGCAAAGGACCCAGGGTGAATTTCTGAAGAAAATGCCACTTTCTGAAGTAAGGCTACAGGCTAGATATTAACTATGGCGAGTGGTAGGAGACAGGATCATCAGAGCAGAAAAGATAAGAAGCAACCTATTTCTTGGAAAGTGATAATTATTGGAAGATATTAAACCAGGTTGCAATATTTAGCATAGTGAATTTTTCAAGAATATTTATTTGAATTTTGTAGACCCGAATCCACTGTGGGAAATACCCTAGAATTCATTTTTACATGTTATTTGCCTTACAACTAGGAATGGTCCTTTTTGTATCTGCTTTTACTTTGTAGTTCCTAAGTCAAGGTAGGCATGAAAGCTCTGGACCTTGTAGCCAAGTTTAAGATTCTTTCCCATGTTCATCCCTGAACTACCTGCTGGAAGAAACATGTAGACACAGAATACATGTATTAATGTCCAGAGAAGGGCTGTGTCCTAACCAACATCTGACATGCATCATGCTACAATAAACTTAAATTTTAGACAAGGTCACAGAAGGAATAAATTTCAGTCTTTTCCCACAGTATACTTTTGCTTTTGAAGAGAAACTTAACATTTGAAAAAGCCATGCATCCCTTTCTTATTTTTAGGACCGTTTTGCTTCCAAGTGTTTCCTGGCTAGCATCCAACTTTTTATGTATATTCAGAAACTTTTGAAAGAACAGTTTTTGAAAGTCATGCTGGCAGTTGAGAAACTTGGAAAGTAGAAACAGCATAGAATCCTGGCAACTGAGTTTACTCTATATCACAAAGATGTCGCCTGGGGATAAGGGGATGATGGCAGAAGAGGTGGAGAAGGAATCCAGGGACAGTGGTGGAGGAAAAGTGGCACTTTGGTCGAACAGTCATATTGTATGCCCCAAACATAAACATTCACACTGTTGTAAACCTTATTTCTTCATTAAAAAAAAAGATGGAGCTCAAGTGATAGTATATAAGGTAGGGCATTTGCCTTGCAATAGTCAACCCAGTTTCAATCTCCAGATCCCATATGGTCCCCCAACGCTTCCAGAAGTATTTCTTGAGTTAAGACTCAAGAGTAATCTTTGAGCATAGCCAGTTGTGGCTCAAACCCAGGTCCCCTCCCTCCCAAAAAAAGATGATGCCAGTTTCTATTTAGAAGACCTAGAACAATCATAGGAACTATTCATATACTTTATTATTTAATGTCTTAAAGTATATATGAGACAAGTACTAATGGTGCCCCCTTTTTATGTTGAGAAAACAGCTTAGCGTGGTTAAGTAAATTGCCTAAGACAAGCACATAATAGAAGGACTGGGTTTACACTCCATTATTGGGTGACATAGACATAAAACTCATGTCTTTTGTTCTGAAGAGTACATGGTGGAAATGTTGGCTATCAAATATTTAGAAAGATTTGAACTTGATAGAAATCACTCAGAGCCTTAACTAATAGCAATATAGCTTTCTCTGTTTCACTCAAATAGTCACTTTGTTAGAGGAACATTTCATAGAAAATATTTTCACAGAAAAGGTTCCTCTAGCAGAAAGGTTTCACAGAAAATGTTCCTCTAGCAGAGATTCTTTGAATGAATGGATTAATGGGGGAAATTGAGACACATAGGTGTGTTCAGGGTTTGAACTATGAAATAAAACCCAAGGAATCTGAGATCACCCCATGAACCGTGTTTCTAACCCTCCTGCAGAGGGGTCTGAAGAAGCAGGGTAGTGGTGAAGAAGTAATAAGCCAAGCCAGTTAGGAAAGAAATATGGAGCCAGTGGCTACTCATGATCTTTCTCTAGGCATCAAAGCCCACACTGACTTTTCTCTATTATCCCAGAACAAAATTCACCAGAGTGGGGCAGGGGGACTTGTACATATCAAAGGGAAGATTTAACAGAAAGAGGAAGGTGGGGGAACACCTTTGTTTTGGGTTAATACTTAGGTGTCATCTTACATTGAACAAATATAAGTTCAGCAGAATTCATTCTAATACATTAGACCTCTCAATGCAAGTGGCAGACCATTGTGGGGAATGGCCACAGTGAGAAGTAAAACTTACTATGAGTTTAGCACAGCTAAGAGAACTAGACGGATGCTAAAGTCTCTCAGAGTATTGAATATAATATTGCATAAAAAGGCTTCAAGATGAACAGAAACTTCGTCGTCTTTAGTTATGAAATTAGGTACTAGAATGTTCTTGAGACCTAGGCTCTTCTTCATAAATTTTTAGTTTCAGTAGCTTTTTAAGGTGAAGCCAGTAGTGGCCATCCTGTCTGTTTTAGAGTTCCCTTGGTGAAGAAGAGACTTCCAAGTGAATAATTCATGGGGTTTGGGTTACCAAAATCATATTGGACCCACTTTGTTGTTGTTAAAATACACATTTAACACACAGTGGATTTTAAAAGTAGTCACTGTCTCTAAGAATATAGTTCCATATTTTGGGGGAACATTTGAATTTTGTTTTATCTTTCTACCTCCTATTTTTATTAAAAGATTAAGTAAAAAAGATCCTAAACCAGTAATATTTTTGGTTAATGATAATATAAGCTTGTTAAACCCAGGAACAATAATTTTAAAGTCGTTGCCAATTTTGTACATAGTTTAATCATTTAAAATAACTTGTTTTCTTTCATTATTCTTCTCCAAACAAATTAGTTTCCTTTCATTTAATTGTGTGGTTATTTTGTTTGGAAAGAAACTAGGTTTCCCAAGACCTGATCCAAAGCCTCTTTTAAGACACGGATGAGCTTTTGGCAATGAAAGTTAGGAAGCTTTGTACTGTCTATAAGAATTGCTCGGTGCTGGAACATTCGGTAATCCAAGTCATTTTTGTAGGTGGTAGGATATAATCTTAATGCTTGGAAGGAATTTATCACCTTCTTCTGTTTTCTGAGTTCAGGTCTGGTTGGCTCTTCCGGAGTACTGGCCCTGTCCTGAGTCAGACTGATTAATGGACTCCTCAGTTCTATCTCTGCAGTACAACTGCAGAATCCACTCTTCAAATTACTGGAACAATTCTCCAATTACTAAAAAAAAAAAAAGACTCCTACTTGTTGAATATTTAGTATTTATCCAGACATTTATCTCAGTGACTTTTCAAGGATGTATTCTAAGACAGGTAGTTTTTAAACCTCAAGTCCTTGGTAAAGTTGGGGAAACAAATCCATTTTTGTCCTAAGAACCATTTCCGGGAGACCTGATACCCTTTTCTTTATAAAAATCACAATGTGGCATGGTGGTTTTCTCCTGCCCAAATAGACTGTGTTGTAGAAATAATATATAAAGGTAGGAATTCTCAGTAATATAGGGATAGGGTCACAAAGAGAGTGTTTGTTAAGAGTTCTGCTCTGAAAATTTTTTGTTTGAAACTTTGGAGTATGATAATCTCTTTAACTGGGGTTCCAGCTCTTTTTTTTCTTTTTTTAAATTTAATTCTTTTGTTCCTCATAAACTCCAAGCAAAGTTATTTGCAAAATAAGCATCCAGTCCATTTTCTGTAGCTTGCTGTTATTTTTGTTTGTTTGTTTGTTTTTGTTTTTTGGGTCACACCCAGCAGCCCACAGGGGTTACCTCTGGCTCTATGCTCAAAAATCACTCCTGGCAGGCTTGGGGGACCATATGGGATGCCGGGATTTGAACCACAGTCCTTCTGCATGCAAGGCAAACACCCTACCTCCATGCTATCTCTCCAGCCCTGTTTGCTGATATTTTTGTCAAAAATATTGTGTTGATAGACTTGGGTTGAGAATATAGTTTATCTGTGGAACACATGTGAGATTATGGTTCAGTTCCCAGAACTAAGTTTAGTTTCCAGAACTATGTGCATACACACCTCTATATTATTTACCTTTATTAATGAAATGTTGATGCCTCCTTAAATATTTTTTATCTAAGGTTAGTATTTGACCTGTCCGTTCCTATTCCTGGTCATTTTTTATGGCTTGGTTTTTGGGGTTACATCAGTGATTTTTAGGATCTACTCCTGGCTCTGGGCTCAGGGCTCACTCCTAGCTCACTCCTAGAGTTTAAATAATGATATGGTAGGTACTGAAAGGAGATAAAGTAATATGCATGGTACCTCTTCATTATAATAGTGCAAAACACAGTGTCAAAAAAAGAAAAGAGATAGATCTCTATCTATCTATCTATCTATCTATCTATCTATCTATCTATCTATCTATCTATCTATCTATCTATCATCTATCTATCTATCATCTATCTGTCTATCTATCTATCAATCTATCATCTATCTATCTATCTATCTATCTATCTCTCTCTCTCTCTCTCTCTCTATCTATCTCTCTATCTATCTCTGCCTAAGAGAAAGGAGGGGAAGGATGGGTGGGAGAGTAACTGGGGACATTAGTGGTGCACTGGTGAAGGGTGATGTACATTCTGTAGTTGAAGCTCAACTGTGAACATTTTATATTTTTTATTTTATTTACATATATAAATAATATAGGGAGTTGGAATCAAACCTTGCATGTTAGCCACAAGTAAGGCAAGTGCTTTACCCATTATGCTATCTCTCCAGAGACCTGGACATTTTTCATGCAGTTTCACAGATCATTTAAAACTCCTGAGACTGTTATGTGTAACTTTTATTCCCCCCCATCATTTAATTTCATTACAGCATCACAGGCATACAAACCATCATCCATGACTGACTTAATGGTTTAACATGCATAATTTTATTTCATCCTCATTGTAGACATATTAGATATGTAGACATGAGTAGGAATTGTGAACTTCTTCCATTTTATAGATAAGGAAACTTAATTTCACAGTGAGATGTCTGGAAACACACTTTATAATTTTGTTCTGGGGTCATGCATAGTGATGCTTGGGGTTCACTACTGAATCTGTGCTCAGAGATTACACCTAGAAGGCCTCAGGATGCCACAGGGCATGCCAAGGAGTGAACCTGGGTCAGGCTTGTACAAGATAAATACTTTACTTCTGGTACTATCGCTCCAGTCCCTGAAGACACACACTATTAAATTTCACTTGCCACTATGGAGGAAAACAGAGGAAAAAGTCTTTAATTTATTACTGATATTTTAAAGATCTATTCTATTTAAATACCCATCTCTCACTTAGTTATTTTTCTCTCAGGAAATGAATCCTATTACTTACTTAAAATTTTTTTGCTGAGTCCTTCCAGCATCTAGATGGATAGAATAGCGGAGGATTCAATATAAGAACTTTTCATGGGTCTCTAGAATAGCTAGTCTCCATAATGCTTTTAATTTTTTTGGGGGGGTGGGTGGGTGAGTTGGCTTTCTTCCAAGCTTTCCAAAACTTAGGGTGCTTGATGGATACTCCAGTAGATACTCTGTCAACTGGACAGAGGTATTTTTTGTTTCGTTTTGGTTTGGGGTTACACCTGGCAGTTCTTAGGGATCACTCCTGACTCTGCACTCAGGAATCATTCCTGGCAGTGCTCAGGGAACCATATGGGATACTGATGATGAATCTGGACCAGCCTTAGCCACTTACTATCTCTGTAGCCCAAATGGACAGCGTAGTTCAATGCCTGTGCATGGTGATATGATGCTGCTTAGGGCCAGTGATTCTGGGGGACATCAGGGGCACCTCCGGAGGTGCTTAGAGTCATCTAGCATGGGAATTGAACTTGGGCCCTTGCTTATTAAAGGCATGTGTTCTAGTTCTTTCTACTTTTTCCCTGAACTATATTTGACTCTTTTTTTTTTAAAGAAGGAAAACAGTCATATTTGAATGCCTCTGATTTAGTAGCAAAAACACAATTCTAAAGGAGTCAAGATTTGTATGTGGCCAATAAGTAGGCGACTCTAAGGTAGGTTGAAGCCTTAAAAACCTTCCCCAGGTGGTTTCCAAAGGGGCTTTTTCCACCTTGAAATTGTTCTTGAAAAATGTGCATGTGAAAAAGTCCTTTCCATTTTACAGCTTTTAGCCGAGTTTAAACTGTGATAATGAATTAATTATCTTTAAATAGCCAAGCCAAGAGATGTGGGAGGAAGAGGATGCCAAAGTGTTATGCAGCAGCTCATGGAAAACATATAGAAACAGACACAGGAATCAGCATGGCCCTCTGCCATGTCCTCACAGAAACGCTGGAATCCCTGATGACCGTAATAGTAGTGCTTTTGAGGCTTTCCCAGGTTTATTTTCTTTGGGGAAAATAGTGCAGTTACTGGATTCTAGTCAACTAGAATGGAGGATTTTGTCTAACAAATCTGATTTTTTGTTGGCCAACTCGGTGGTGCTCACTCGGGGCTTATTTCTAGCTCTGCAGTTGGAGCTCAGTTCTTTTAGGCTTGGTGGAACCAATGTTATATGAGGGATCGATTCCAGATTGAATCGTAAGCACTCTACCCATTGTGTATCCCTAACCCTGAATCTGATTTTCTAGTTCAGGCAGTACTTCGGCCTGCAAGGAACGAAATCTCACTCGAACTACCTGAGGCAAGAAGTGAGAGAAACGATATGTACCCCGTGGAAAGACACAGGGGCCTCTTACACACTCAAAGACCATAAAGGTGGCCAGACTTCATGAATATCAGACTCAAGGAGATGGAAAATGATTGAAAACCAAGGACCTACAAGCATTTTGTGTAATTTTACACTTCTATGAACATTTAAACAACATTTGTTCAAGCCCTAAAGAACTTGCATGCCATGAGATGATGAATTTACCCAAAAAAGTATAGTGAATAAATAAATGCCTAATATAAAAGTCTATGAAGGGCAGGCGAGATAGTATAGTGTGTAGGTTGCTTCCAGGAGTGATTCCTGAGTGCAGAGACCAGAGTAAGTTCTGAGTACAGCTGGGTGTGGCCTCAAAACTAAGTAAAAGTCTATAAAACACAATTTTATTGTTTTCTTTATATCCACAAATATTCCATTCCACATGAAATCAATAAATAATCTTCTTGTCTCCCAGTAATTCCTTAGTACTCATGTGATTATGAAAAAATCATAGCCAAAATTGAAAAAAAAAAAGGATCTGTCAAATAATTTTAAAAGCAGTTAAAAATAAAATATAAAATATATTCCACTGTGAGGGAAAGGTATCTATTTTGAGGTGCTGGATTTTGATATATTTGTTATGCTTTAGGCTTCAAAAATCTTAAAGCATTCCTGGCAAAGAGAATTGTTTTAGGTTTTTAGCTAAGTAAATAGGGCTCCTTTTTAAGGGCCAGACAATTATTTCTAAGTTAATAAACTGTAGTGCTAGTGGTGCTATAGGACCAACTAGTTGAGACAACATTTTTAAAAATTAAAGTGCTGTAACAATGGTTTGTAGCATTATATAGGTTTCAGATAGACAGTATTAAACATCACATCTATATATGCTATGCTAGAATATCCACCAAAAACCTAGTCCCATCTGTCACCATACAATTAACTCTCTTTAAGGAATCAATTTCACCCCATCTACTTCTGTTGTGATGACCACCATTTTGTTCTCAAAACAAAAAAACTTGTTTTTGCTTGCTTTTTTGTTTTTGATTTTGGGCCACACCCAGCAGTGCTCAGGGGTTATTCCTATCTCTGCTCTCAGGAATCACTCCTGGTAAACTAGGGGGAATATATGGGGTACTAGGGACTTAACCTAGGTTACCTGCAAGCCAGACAAAGACCCTACTCAATGTACTATAATTCCAGCCTCTGCATATTTTTTCTTTTTTTAAAAAAAGTTCCAGTTACATATTTATATTCTGATATCTGTGTCTACCATATTATGATTCTCACTGAAAATCAGGTATCCATCTCTGGACTTTTTTTTCTTTTATGGCAGCTTACTACTGTTTTTCTTGTACTACAGTCAAGAGAACAAGAGAAAAAAAATGATCTCATGCCTAAGAAAAGAATTGCAAGTAGCTTAGGGAAATTGTTTCTCATTTAACTAGATTCTTCCCCTGACTAATGGCTCTTTTGGAGCATTCAGTCATGTCTGTGCATTTATAGCCAAATATAATGATTGCCATACATTGTCTTCATGATGTAGCCTCTGACCTCATTGAGAAATATTCTAGATCTTCATGAGGTTCCTGTTACCTCAAATTCAACGTGTCTTGTTTGGCCTTGTTGCTACCTTGTTGTGTACCTTTAAGTCCAGCGTATGAAAGAGATCTTATTGTATATATCCATTTCTATCTGACTGACTTCCTTCAGTATGAGGATAAAGAACATTCAGCATGAGAATAAATAATATTCTTTAGTTCCATTTGTGTTTCTGAAAATTGCATGATTTTATTCTTTCTTAGAGTTCCTTAGTATTCCACTGTGTATATATACCACAACTTCTTGATCTATTCATTCATATTTGCCCTCTACCCAAAATTTAGTCACACTTCAAGTTAATTCTAGAAACATACTGCCTAGATGTGAATCTCAGCAACTTTACAGTGCTGAGAACTTGGTAGGTAAATTTCCTCCCAATTATTTATTGTCTTTATGTGTAAAAGAGGAAATGTAATGGCATTTTAGAGAGTGATTGTGAGATAGAAGTGAGGCCACACATAAAAGCTTTTTAGAATAGAGTTTGATGCATAGTATGGGCTATAAGACTATTGTTCAATGATAATCTTCATTAGATTGAAATTAATGTAAGGGCTGGAGATATATAACTCAAGTGGTAGAACATACTTTTCATGTGAGAGGTCCTAGATTTGAGTCCCACCTCACTCTACCCCAGCTACAGAATATGGCCCTGGTGGTTTCTTCACACTGTCTTAGCACCAGAAGCAATGCCCTAGATGGACTCACCTACCCTATGAGCTCCCTGAGTACATGGGGCTATAGGCCTCACAACAGCTAAAAAGAAATGAATAAAACATGAGATACAGTGGGAAAATGGAAAGAGGGGAAAGATTGATGTTGTCTGTTTTGTGATCCTAAATGATTATGTAATTAAAAATAAAAGACTTGTTTCCAAACTCTTCTAAGTATTAGTCCCACTTATTATTACCTTATGTTCACACTGAGCAAGTTATGAAAATGATTATTGGTAAGTGGAGTAATTAGGCAACCTTGGCATATATATATATGTATATATATATATATATATATATGTGATTTTCATCGTAGAGCACTTTCCCCCCCCCACCCAGCTCCCCTGTAAGGCATTTTTTTTCTATTTAGTTGGACAATATACAGTATTTTTTCTATAAGACACATCTGACCATAAGACACACATAATTTTTAGATGAGGGAAACAAGAAAAATATCTAAAGCAGATGGTGCAACGCAAGACACCATCAGGAGACAGTGGCTGGGAAGAACCAGCCTGCGAGGCCGAAGTATATTTACAATACACTGGTCCACAGCTGGTTAAACACAAATTTACCTGACTTTTTTTTTTACATCAAAAAATAAAAAAGAGACAAACTTAGACTTCAGCTCCAGGTGGCATTTGCTCCCATCTTTTGGGGGGAAAAGTGCATCTTATGGTAAAAAAGTACAGTATATAGGAAAAGGTACACTTTTTTTCATATGCTTTAGGCTCTGGTATGGCTCTGGTTGAACTTGACAGAATTGGCTGATGGGGTAGATATGTGATATAAGCAAAGGAAAGAATAGGAGATGTTTCTAGATTTGGAACTAATCAACTACATATATGGTGATATTATTAATTTGATAGACGAGTTTGAAAGAGAAGAGGCTTGGTGCATGAAATCCATAATGCTAGTTAGAACAAGTCAAGTTAGGTAGTCACTCATATTGGAGATATCAAGTGAGTTGTCAGCTAAGTCATTAGGATTCTTTTTGTTATTGTTGCTGCTTTTGGTTTTGGGACCACACCTGGCAGTGCTCAGGGGTTATTCCTGGCTCTGCCCTCAGAAATTACTCCTGGCAGGCTCGGGAGACCATCTGGGATATGGAGGATCGAACCTAGGTCTGTTCCAGGTTGGTCACGTGCAAGGCAAACACCCTCCTGCTGTTCTATGTGATTCTGACCCCATCATTCAGACTCTTAATTTTGACTACCTGACTATTATCTTCCCTGAAGATATAGTTTCAGGGCACATTTTTGACCACACCCATTGGTGCTTATGGCTTACTCCTTGTTCTGTAGTCAGGAACCATTCCTCACAATGCCAGGGAGAGATCCATGATCTGATCCATGAAAAGCGAGCACTTTACCTGCTATCCTTTCTCTGGCCTTATCTGGCAGAGGTCTTTCTTTTGTCTTTATGTCATCATAAAGACATCATATGTCTTTTTGTCATCATGGCTTTAAGTGCCCTGGTTCTAATTTGGGTCTTTATGATCACTATTTGATACCATTCTCATGGTCCAGCTTCAAAGTATGGGAGAGACCCTGTGATGGTTTATTCATGTTCATCAAAGACCCCTCTCCTGTGATTAGTTTGCCCATTCATAAGCAGTACTTTAATTGCCTGTTTTTTCATTTGTCTGCTTTGTACAGACTTAAGAGCAGAAGCTCTGAATTCAAAAGAACTACCATATTTTTCGCTCTATAAAATGCACCTGACCAGAAGACGCACATAGTTTTTAGATACTCTCCTCCCCTGCACTCAGACTGCAGCTCCAGGTGGCATTCGCTCCATAAGATGCAATGTTTTTGGAAAAAAGTATGAAAAATATGATACATAGTATAGATGTGCAGTAATTGTTGAATAATGTTTGAATGAGTATGTGAGAAAACAGTATTATGCAATATATCTATATCCATCTATACATCCATATACAATATGTATTTGCTTATTGATTTATTTATAGTCCACACCTAATGGTGCTCTGGGCCATATGCAGTGACAGGGTTAGAACGAGTGTCATGGGGCCAGGAAGGTGGCGCTACAGGTAAGATGTCTGCCTTGCAAGCGCTAGCATAGGACGGACTGCAGTTCGACCCCCCGGCGTCCCATATGGTTCCCCCAAGCCAGAAGCGATTTCTGAGTGCATAGCCAGGAGTAACCCCTGAGCGTCAAACAGGTGTGGCCCCCCCAGAAAAGAACGAGGGTCACATGTGTGTAAGGTAAGTGCCCTGTTCACTGTGTTATCTCTTCTGCTTCACAATGTATATTAAACATGACGCACTGGTAGAAGGGCATAAAATATTGGTACTGGAGATAATCTTTAGATCTTTTGTCCAACTTTAAAATTTTTCAGATAAGACTCAAAGTTCTGGCACCTGTGTGTAGCCAGCTCATGCAAGCGGTGCCCACATACACGTCATCGGCATCTTGCCTCTTAAGGTGTCTACTTTCATCCTCTCACACTTTAACACTGGGGTGTATACTGGGGCTCTCTCCACTTTTAGAGAACACTCTCTTTTGAATGTCTTACTCTCTTTATCTCCCTCTTCCTGGCCTTCCTCAGAAGTTTTAAATAAAATTTATATTTACTTCAAAAAATATCTAAGACTCAGGAAAGGTAGAGATTTTTTAACTCAAGTGTCTTTTTTCTGGTTTTCATTTTTGGGTCCTACCTGGCATTGATGAGGGGTTACTCCTGGCTCTCTGCTCAGGAATTACTCCTGGTAGTGCAAGGGACCATATGAGATGCCAGGGATTGACCCCAGATTGGTTGTGTATAGACATATGGCCTATTCTTTGTTCTATCACTCTGGTCCCTAACTTGAGTATTAAACCTTCCTATTTTTATTCAATACCTAGTTGCTTTCTATTTAAGTCGATTAGTCTTGGTTCAGGGACTGGGTTGGAACATATGCCAAGCACACAGTAGGCCTCAAGTTTGATCACTGGAAGCTTATGCTTGTAGTATTGCTAGGCTGGAACAGTGCTGTCTCTTATTGAACTGCTCTGCTGGGAACTCTCTCCCACAGTCATTCTTCTTTTTTTTTTTAACTTTTTAAAAATAATATTGTTATTTAAACACCATGATTACAAGTATGATTGCAGTTGGGTTTCAGTCATAAACAGAACACCCCCTTCATCAGTGCAACATTCCCACCTCCCATACGCCCCATCTCCCTCCTCCGCCACCCCCAGCCAGTATTCCAGACAGGCATTCTCCTTCTCTCACTCCTTAACATTGCTATGATAGTTGTTAGTGTAGTTCTTTCTCTATCTGCACTTACCACTCTTTGTGGTGAGCTTCATATCCTGAGCCAGTCCTTCCAGCCCTCAACTCTATCGTCTCTGTCTCTGAGTATTATTATGATAAAGTCTTTTATTTTTCTTAAAACCCATAAATGAGTGAGATTATTCTGTGTCTATCTTCCTCTGACTCATTTCACTCAGCATAATAGTTTCCATGCCCTTCCATATATAGGACAATGAATTCCTCAAGGAAATCACAATCATTAAGTGTGGCTCCTTCTCTCCAGGATAAAATGTATATAAGCAGGGCCTAAGCAAAATAGTACAGTGGGTAGGGCACTTGCCTTGTCCAATTTCCAGTACACATCATATGGTTCCCCCAGATCCCCAAGTTCAAAGCCAGGAATAAGCCCTGAGCACTGCTGGGTGTGGCCCCCCCAAAAAAGATGTATATAAGCATGAAAAGTTCCAATAAGAGTCCAAGGATAGTGAACTGTAGGCAAAGTTTTAAGAACTCTCTCATCTGGGCACTTCACCTGACCTTCTTGGAAAACCCAAGGGAGGGAACCTGATTGCTTTTGCTGAGGAGTTTGTAAGTGACTCCTCTGGAAATCAGGCACTTCAGTGAGTAAGACCTAAATTCGGAGACACACCTTCTATTTCCAAGGTTTCTAAACTTCCAGAAAACAAGGGAGACTGGTCTGGTGGGGTCCCAGCCCCAGATTGATGGGTGGAAGCTTTTTTTTTTTTCAATG